>JXXB01006989.1:0-17970 GCA_000956275.1 Anopheles koliensis
ACTATTTCATTATTTTTAAATTACTTAACAGTACATACGAAAAAATCTATATTAATAAATTATTTATTAAAATTTCTCACGTAGAAAATGAAGCATCAATATGAAATTTTCAATGAGGCCTACTATGATTAGGTCCCATAAGATTTTTGTACCCGTTACACCAATACACATTTACAAAAGTAAGGGTCAACGCAAACGAGGTCCATTAGCGTACGAAAAAATAATAGGGTGGGGTTTGAATGCCGTACGCAAACAACCTTTCAAAACAATATCCTCGGTGCTGCATGTGAACATCATGGAAACGGAACACTCGCATGGGAGGGTTGCAAATGCACATGGGGTGCAATGATTCTAGTGGTGCCTAGTCCACATCGCCACCCACTTTGACTGTTTGCTAAAACTGAGGGTGTTCCTATGTGCATGTGGTGATGTGGGATGTGGCCAGTGTTTTAAATCACCGCTTTTATAGTGAAACTTGTCTGAGGGGAATGATTTTGCGTTCGTAAAATGGACGCTACAGTGTAGAGCGATAATTTTGATCTTCGAAAGCTAATTTTGAAATGTTATGTTGGAATTTCTAAAATGAAAGGCAATAATTTTTAAAATCCTGAAAATGTTGTTTCACTATTTGCTTCATTTTCTACCTGTTAAACTCCATCTAGTGCTATAACTTAATTTCTAGTTTATTAAAAGACTAGGCAATCTGTAAACACGTTGACCCCTCGTTATTTTTTTACATATATGTATAAACTGTTCCTGTTTTGATATAAAAATATATGTTTCTCGGTGTAGTTATATTTTAAAATAAAGGCAAAGAGAAGTTTAGATGTACGGTTGTTCCTTTTCAAGGATTTTTTATTTGTGATAAAACGTACACAAATAACACTGATTTTGCTACTGGAAAATTCAACTGAAAAATCTTAATGAAATGTGATAAAAACTTTACTCCAAATCGTATTGTATGAACATCGGAGATAAAATTTACTATGAAATAGACTAGAGAAATAGTCTCTTCACATCAACATAAAAAAATCAATAAATGCATGTAAACATCATGGAAAACGGAACGCTCACTTGGGAGGCCAACAAAGTAAAGAAGTAAACCAATCAATTTAAAAAGTTACGTGGGTTAGCAAGAACTGAAATTAATTTATTACGATTTAGCAATATACAAAACATGTCCCAAAATCAACAGAAACATTCACCTAAATATGCGTACAGCGCTCATATAAATCTTATTTGCACTTTACCATGTTTCATTGCACATTTCTGTGATCCAAGCATAATATTCATACAAAACAATCGAAACATATACGCAAATTATCGTGAACATTTGCTTCAAAACACACGTCACAAAAGCGCAGTTTAATGAAACACATTTCCAAGCGATTAGAACTGATCCATTTTTCCGGTCCGTACATATTGCAACGAATAGCTGGTACGGCAGAATCAAAAACATAATCATCTCGCTTTGTTCATTGAATTTTTTTCTCGAGAACCATCACGAAGCATATGTGTTTTCTCCGAATGAAATTTGAATCCAACTAACGATTTTGATTTTTCCATTTATTGTGTAGGGTAGAAACGCTGTGATAAGCTATGAAGAGAAAAAATCTATCCCTCGAGAGCATGCATCGAGTTCAAAATGCCTCATTTACATACGTTAGCTACGCAAGCGCAGGATGCTGTAAATGCGCAGGAAGATTCATCAATGCTTGCGCAATGGGGTAAAATGCAGCAGCCGCTGATGCCGTGCTGTACAAACTGCTTTCTGGAAACCCAAAACGGGCTCATCAACTCGCTTTATGAACGATGGAACGTGGAACTGTTGTGTACCTGAGACCACGGGATTTTTGGATGGTTGTAACGATGCCAGGTGATTAGGCGCATTGAAACGAATGAAAAAGAGTTTGTAAACTCTTATATCTGCTAAAGCTGGAAAATAATCTCTACGTTAGCTTAGTTGAACTGTTCTACAAAAACACAACGTTTTGAGAGACGTTTAATTGTTAAATTTTATCTTTTCTAAGAATTTAAGTTAATAATATGTATCTAGTTTTGTTTATGCTCACTCAAAAATGTTATGACATTATAATTGGAATAAAAGATGGATAGCATTTGAAGCATTTATTTTTAATAAAAATTATAAAAACTTCATTACATACAATTTAAATGTTTTTATTTCAAACATTAGAATAGAAAATTTTCATAACTAAACGTAACAAACTTTGCCAGTTCAAGTTGACAGGTCAAATAAAAATAATTAGAACGATTCCAACACATGTTTGGGCTTATAATCACCAAAAACGCTTCGTATGTTCCGACCCAATAATAACGGTGTTACGAGAATATATTTTAAAATTCAATCAGAAACACCACACATACGTTTGCGCTGTTTTTTTTCTTCTTCATTCAGTTTAATTCTCCATTGCATCAACATTTATTACAAACGGCTGTTTTAAAGTTATGGTTGGGAAAATCATTAAAAATTCACTCATTCACCGCTGCAGACGCGCCGGTTCGTAGACAAAAGGATCGGGTTTTACTCAGGTAACATAAAAACGGTGCACCACTGACGCACCCGAAAACTGCATACATTTTGAATATCGATAAGCCGTAGCTTCGCGGTAATGTATGCAGGATGCGATGATTTGTCATCCAGTGTTGCACACGCGGGTGCATAATTTTGCAATTACTGCAAGTTAATCCTCTCACCATACCGGCGGGCCAGATATACCTGAAAACCACTCACTCCGCACGCACTGCAGCAAAAGCCCGGTGGGAACTGGGAGTTGCACTGTTCCGAAATTGCCAAAATATTGACGTTCATTGCATCTAGCTTTGGTGCGGACAAAGGAACGGAAATGGGATCGATGACAGGAACAGAAAACGGCAACAGATTTGCGGTGATTCGAAAGGTACCGGTACCTCCTCGCATGCGCAATGCGCTGAGTGTTACAGGGCAAACCGAAGGGCAAACCGTTTTGCACTCACATGCACTGGCAATTGCATTCGCTGCCTGGAGGGGAAATTCATAGCCATGATCAACAATTTTGCATCCTATTCGCCCTCCGATGCCAGGATGCATGTTTTGCACGGTGGTAGCGTTGATTCCTTTCTTCTATTGTCTCCCATTGTTGAGCGATGAATGTAATACGGTTAATGGTGTTTTAGTGTTCGTTACTCCTCTGCATGCATAGAGTATGTGCAGCATCGCATCAACTCCGCTCGGTGCACTGCATTGCCGCTGGCGTCTGAAGGAGGGGTGGATCGCATGAAGGGTGGATGCATTTGCCAATTGACTAAGGGTTGCAATTCAGCCCACAATTTGCACCCGAGGGGAACGACGGCGAAAAGTGCAACTTTTCGCAAAGTGAATCGCAAAGCCGCTCGTTGGTGTGCGGAATCAGGGGTTTGGATTTGTACCGCAAATTAACATCCTCGAGTCCGCCGAGTCCGCCATTCGCTGCAATGCGTTTCGGGGATTTTTGATAGATTGGATTGACTGCCACCCGGGAAGGGTCTGTTTTGATTGGTGGCTTTGTGTGAACATGCATTTGTGGATACTGCAGTTTGTGCGTGGGATTTTTGAGGGTGATCAGGAAGGGAGGGTCTAAACGCTTGTTGCATCGTGGCGAACGTTTTGTTTGCCATTTTTCCGTTTGTTTGATGATGTCTATGTTTACTCAAAGGATTTAATCGGTGTTATTTTTGCATTCGACTCTTTGCACGGATTCTTTAGCATCAATCGGGAAAGTCAATTCGCACTTATGCGAATTGGCACGGACAGGAGTAGGTTGATTCGTCAAATTAACACCTTGCTGAATGGGATTATCACTTCGTAAGCGATCGGTATCCTTAGCAAAGGTTTTGTTAATCCATCATACATAATGAATTTGCATTTAGCGGCGTTGCATTTGCTGCTTTTGTAATGGGATAATTTGGTTTCTTTTCAGTTGAAACAAGTTTCCCTCTTTTTAATATTTCCTTCAATTAACAAGTTCATGTTTATCATGTTACGATTTCATTTGCTTACCCGATGAAAATACACATTTCCTACACTGCCCTGAAACGAATGATTTTTAAAATATGATTCAACCTCTCCTTAATTTATCTGAATCGATTTGCTGTTTTAAAAACCTTTAAACGTATAAGGAGAACCCTATCATAAATGATTTACCCCATCATAGTACCGAGAAACATACCTTTTGCAAACGTATCATATACTTCTATTTATTCACACCATTTAGTCCTCACACGGAAAATTCTCAAATAATTATTTTTTCGACACTACATTGGCATAGTATAACAAATTCAATTCGCTCTTGCAAATACTTCTACATCAGTTGTGCTACTGGAACTGATTGTGAGTGTAGTTGACATGGTTTTGAATTAAAATGTTTTATTATTTACTGACCACACTACTCGACAAACTCTGTTCATCTGAGGAATCGTAAACAATTACTAGTATCTACGCGTTAAGGTGGTTGTAAGGGAATATTGAGATGTAGCTTCTATAGTACTGTCTCCGTTTCTAATACACAATAGGCAGATAAGCACATCCTCTTCGCACAGAGTTTAAATAACAAGGTCGTTTATTCTTTACTATCATAAAAAAGAAAGATATTCTAAAAACATCATTAAGAATATTTTTACATTATATAATTTTTATTAAGCAATCAACTTGTGTCTTTGTTGAAATGGACACCATTAAATAGAATTTTAAATCTTTGCTACGAAATATATCTGTAGCACATAATAATAAAAAAAAAACAATCAACAACAATTTACTTGAACAAATTGTGTTGAAACAAACACATACCATTGAGAGGAAACACCAAACGTATTCTAATCACAAATTTCGTTCTCGTTTTAATACTTAGAAATGCTCTGTTTTGTACTTTTTCTTGCTTGTGAATAGTTTGTCGGATTTGGAGATTTAATTAAAATACAAAACCTACACTGGTTTCATTTAAAGCAAAATAACAGTGAAACATGCATGCATTTTTATCATTTCCAGACTAATTTGTACCAGTAACAATACCATTGCGTTGAATAACTCTATTCTTCTCTCGCCGATTTACTTATCATTTTAAACCTCTTATAATCTTTATTTTTTTAAAACCAAACGCGGGATACAAATAAAAACACAAAACATGGCGACCATCCTGTCGCTAAAATATACCACCATAAATCTTGCTTAACTTCGGCTCCGGCTTCTTAATTCCGGGCACACATGCCACACCGTTATCTCCTTCGCTCGCTGTATTCGTGCCACTGTCATTGCGCACATTTCACTCCACCGCTTTGGGCGCCTTTGTTGTCCATCCTTAGCGCCGTAACCGAACGCGCTCGCCCTACTTCCGTAGCAGCAAGTTTCTCGAGCTATCATCTTCATTGTGCCATAATCACCCATCTCTTTTCATTAAAATTATATGTGCACACATACAACGGCCACGCGTCGGCTGCCCCGTGCCATGGACACGAGTGGGACAGGTTCCCGCCCGGACCATGGACACGAGTGGGACAGATTCCCGCCCGGACACCACACTTACGGCGGCGCCGTATCTTCCCCCTGATGGGACGACGCTCAATCGCTAACACCCGCGAAACGGAGAAGAATAATGCAGGACCCCTTAGGAATAATTTTCTTTCCCGGCTTCTTTTTCCGTTCCGCGGCCGTCGTCGTCGCAAGCACGTCCTCCCGGAAAACTCCCCGGACCGGTCTGTCCGAGGGCGGGGGGAGGAAAGTCCAAATGAAACGACAACGCCAGGACGAGGTAGAAAGGATGAACGCGAGGGGAACGAAAAGTGTGAGCGCTTAATGCGAGTGAGGCAATCACGGTTGGCCGAAGCGTACATGCGAAGCGAAATGAGAAAAACACACATCGTAGGATGCTGTGGAAAAACTCGCTTCGGTTTCGGTGTAACCGGTAGAGGGGGAGTTTGAGAAAACGCACCACCCATTTCTGCGTCACATACAAATACATGTACATACGTACACGCGAACCCTCTCTAACGTGCAATAAATTTTTATTTTATATTTTTCTCTACACCAACGCGGGCACTGCTCTTGAGAGGGATAGAGAGAAAAGGCGGATGGATGATGGGCCACATCCAAGCGCCATACTTATTTTCCCTCCTTCCACACGCACATTTGGCATCGCGGCGTGGTGTGGCAAGAAGACTTCACATTCCCCATCCCCCTCCGCCACTCGCCCGCCTTCACACCTTGCCAGACTTTTACACACTTCGGTGGCATCTTCTAGCGTATGGCACTTTTCTTATCTTTCCCGTTTTTACTCATTGAGTAATGAGAAACGCGCAAACCACTGTAACCGGTAAAACGGTACGGACGCGCAAGGAACTCACGAACGCCCCGTCCCGGGCTGAGGACAGTCATCTTGGGTCGTCGCGAGCCATATAAAGCGCAAATAAATGAATAAATAGCTTTTCTTCAGCCCCTCTTACACATCCCACAGGGTGTGTGTGTGTGTGTGTGTGGGTAGGAAGAGCGGCCAGTTCCGCGCTGTCGTCGGGAGCATCTTACGTGCCGATGGGTGTGTGTGTGTGTATGTGTGTGTGGGAATGGTTTTACTTTTCCACGACCGTACCAGCTGGCACATTCATACATTTTACCAACTGTGAACTTCCGTGAAAAGAAATTGAATTATTTGGGTTTCGCTCCGGCTGCAGAACGTCATGCTCATTTATTAAAAGCGTGGAGCGCAAGCCTGATTAAATACGCCTTTTACTTTGCTGCTACACTCGCGTACGGTGCATACGTTTTGTTTAGTTTTTTTTGTGAATGTCTTAAATAAGACTATGTTTGAACGGGCTGGCTTGCTGTTGCGTAAAACTGTTGTTTGTGATGAGTGAAATTCTGTTCAAAATACGCCTGCCAATGCAATCATTTCGAGCATCTAACAAGATGGTAGAAGTATCGATTTTGATTTTACAAAATTCCACTCGATGTGCTCGGCGGTGAACCGATCGATTAAACGCAAATCTGCCTCGACGGTGACGGCGGTGTGGTCTGTTTTGTTTTCATCAGATCCTCCCCTCCTTCGCCACATCCCCCGAAACGCGTAAAGAAAACACGCAGCTAGGCTCCGGCCCCGGCTGGTACGTGGAAAGTTAAATGTATTTTTCTTAATTTTGCACCTTCTTCATTTACACATCCCAGCCTCGGCCGGCCGCCACCCGCCACCCCGCCAGCCCTTACCATCACTCATTTCCATGCTATTAACTTTTGCTACCACCTCAGCTACACCCCAACAACGGCAACGGCAGCAAACGGTAGAGAAAGGTCCCTTTCTTCATTCGTTATTTTGGACAAACAACAGAACCGGCAACGACATCGATTTTATTTTCCCTTGCCCCGCCGCATGGCCTTTGCCATCGCCGATACCGGAGTCACGCCGACCGAACGGGATGGTCCAGTTTCTCCATCGGAAGTCATCTAAAACGCACCTACACTGCTGACGCAGAAGAAGGGATTTCGCGCTTCCGAGCACGTGAGACAAGTGTTTAAAATACGGAAGGGAGAAAGACGAAACGAAAGCGGAAGGAAGCAGGCAAAGGAAAAAATCTTCCCAAACGTCACCACGTCCGTCACCTGTCCACTCCCCCTTCCAGACCAGGCACACATACACATACACATCAAGACAGTGGTTGGGGTTTATTTTTTCCATCTTTCGTTCGCTTATTTTCCGCTGGGTAGCTTACCCTATTTCGTCCAGTGTGCGCGGAATGAGGTGTGGAAACAAAAATCAAAATAGGTTCGTGCTACTAACTTCTCGTCTTTGCCAACACACGCATACACGCACTCTGCAATCTCACCATCGAAGTTTGGGCAAAGAGATCGATGTTTGTATTTTTTTTTTTTGTTGCTTCCTTCAAGCCTTAACGTCCGGTTCAAAGGCCTACTACGGATCGGTAGGCAAATGGCGATAGGGAACTTACGCATTACTTCTTGTAAAACCGTCCCGTAAAGCCCGTGAGATGATGCGGTTGAAACCCTCCCGATCTCACCGATGACGTTGGCGGCGAAAGCGATGACGACGAGAGGAAATGCTTATTAATAAAATCAATACATGCTGGAGCTGGAGTCCGAACAGGCGGAAGCTGAGAAAGTGCTGCTTCATCAGTGCACCAAAGTTTGTGCTTGCAATTGGAAGAGGCAACTAAGGTTGATTCGTTTTTTTTCGTCCAATTCTTTCATTTCACTCATTCAGTCATCTGGTTTTGCGCATACATCATTAAGGAAGAATGCCTTCAGTGTTAATATGCCCGCCGTTTGTCCCGCTTCGACTAATGCGTGGCTTATCATTTGAAGCAAGCAGAAGATTCAAGTATGGTATAACCAAATGGAAAACTTCACACATACTTCGGGAATGTGTTTCGAAAATTTTCCATCGCTCCAAAGCGTTTCATTCGCTAAAGCAATGCGCAAACGAATTAATCTTCTGGGATATTAACGAATTACGTAAATACATTCAAAACGAGCTTCGTATTATTTCTACTTCTCTGAACATTTTTTATACAATTGCTTGGATGGTGAAAAACGATCTGCATGTTACACCGTCCAGAAACAGTGCTCCGTGGCCCGTGGCCGAAAGAAACTAAACGATAGACGGTTTACGGTTTAATAGAATCCGGTAGGTGGTAGAGTTGGACGGTAAGTGAAATTTTATCTCCTCAAAAACAGACACACACACAAGAAAACTACCGGAAGATGCGCTCCATCCTTCGGGGTGGAAAATGAAATCTTACTCGCACAATCCACCGTTGTCGCAACGGTCTGCAGCAAATGGTCTGGCTAGCACATACGACGACCGCGAGCGGCAGTAACGGTAGCATCCAGCAGCAACATCACCGTGCACCATCGGTGTTGAACGCGAGGGACGAAGCACACAACTTATTTCGAATGGGATGGAAAGAAATAAAAAATTAATTTCAAACCACCCTGTTTTTATTTTCGAATATTCAAATTAATTCCCCTTCTCGCAGCACGAGACACGGCATCAGCCGATGATGATTGTGCCAAGGACCCACGAACTGTGTGTTTTTTTTTTTTTCGTCGTCGGGGCTGGCTCGTGTCTATGCGTCCCTAGCTCTAGGGCCACATGCTTTGGCGTATGTGCTAATGAAATTCGTCCGTCACGATCCGTACGCATCCTCCGTGCACCAATATACGCGCGCGTTTTCTCCACACCACGTTGTTAACCACGCATACTTTGATGAGTAGAAAGACGCTTCGAAAGTAGTTGAACTGTGTGTTCGTTCGTTAATGAAACTGCTACTGGATGCTGGAAACGCCTGATGAGGCTGCTTGAAGTGTCCCAAACCGATCGATACGAAAGCGTCGGTTTATGTTAAGAGGAATATTCCATGGCGAAAAGTATTGCTTCAACTGGTTTCAGTTTATGAGATTTCAAGTTTTTTCTTTACAGTGGTTTGTCTTATTCCCCATGTTACATGTTTGAGAAAATGTATCAATACAAATTATTTACATTCATGAATTATGCAGTCTGAGAATACACACATAATTAAAAAATGACTTATACTATGATGAGTTGCTATCCCAATACTACCGTACCATTCGTATGAAATGTTCAACTCAGCCTTTCCGGCGAAGTTTGTGTAAATAATGTGATGAACTCGGCACGGGTGGGCATAAAATTTCGATTAAGCTGCTAGCTAAATTTGTCTAACTCACATTAATTTGATCTCATCTTCTTCCAAAAACGCGTAACGCCTGCACGCAACCCTTTCGAAAGGATGCCTCTCGCCCCGAATCCTGGATTCCAATCACCATCTCGATGTCCCGTTGCGATGGGGTCATATTCTCATTCGCTGTTAATGTATACGCTCCCCTTCACACTAACGGATGTAACGGCAGATTCTCCTCCACCTTGCCAAAGCCACACACACACACACACATACAAACACATGTACAAACTCGCAACTGGAACTGCCTTTTGCTACCCACAAAGAGCTGTGCACGCTCGTAAAGATCTCCCTTCGCAGCATTCTTGGATAGGGAAATTGGTTTGCCACCCTCGAGCGCGTGTTGCCGATTTAACCCTTTTTCGTCGCGAAAATTGATACCGTCAGGCACCAACCGATGGCGAGCAGCGGTGTATGTACATCGCATTATGTGTGAGTGTTGGTCGATACAGCTGCCCGCCCTGCCCGGCCCTGCCCGGCCCTGCCCGGCCCTGCCTGTGCGATAGCGTTAATACATAAAAAACGTTCACGCACATCACTTGCTTACGCAACGCCTACTGTGTGCCGCAAGCGCGACGTTAGTGTAATCCTTGACGAACTAAATTGGTTGGTGGGTGGAAGGGTGAATTTGCGAAGAAAAGCAATATGGCTTCCAGTACAGTAGGGGTGAAGCAGTGAAGAATGGCGCCGGGAGGTACGGCGTTGGGAAGATCTTTCCGCCAATGTAGATGATGCCGAGCCAGGGCACGTTTGCCGAAGCTGTTTCACTTGTTTGATAAAGCAGTCGGCAAAGGGTATCAAAATGGGCACCTGTACCCGTTGCTATGGGAAGAAGTGTACACCAGCAGTGTGTTGGCATGGACTAACGTTTGGCATGGACGGAGATGTAAAATAAAAGTTAAAATGAGCATGAAGAAGAACTGTGCGCACTTGTAGACGAGGAGTTTGTAAGATAAATAGACTCTTCGTGTCGATGACTACTAGGATAGAAATGATTGGTAGCGGTAGCGGACTTGAGCTTTCATGAATTCATAAGACCAGAAACATACATAATGACCGGCTCTATAACTTATTTCATTAAATTTTAAAATAACCACGCACAGGAATAAAAAATCCTGCATGATATTGAAAGTGGCAAAGCCGATAAAGTAAGTTATAAAATTATGAATTTTACATACAAAAACATGCAGCGTTTTGTTGTAGCGTGTAGCAAGGTAATAATAATTTTATTAAACTCAACAATTTGTTCTGTATCGTGCATACTTCATAACGACAACAATAACATTGCATGACATTTCATTTCCCCCTGCTACGTATTGTTTTTAATCCTTTTAATACATACGAAAGGAAGTAGAAAAAGGAACCTCATTTTTTCAATTATCTTACAAGCTTATGTTAGAAGGAAAATGAGACATTGCTTCCACAATCAGACTCATATTGTCACGCAATTCTCCGCTGACCAATGTCCACTTGACACGAGGCACATCCTCGTGTTCCCTTAAATACTTTTCTATCCTATCATTTAAATGAATCATTATGACCCTCTCTTGCAACCAATTAATAGCCTGTTATCCTGTCATCCTGTCGCCCTAGGTCGCCCTAATCGTTCTATCTATGGTCAAACAACGGCCGTAAGTGCCTTCTCGACTTCCTCATCACTTTACAAATTGAGCAGCGTCATTGGTATCATTATTTCCATATGAATTGACCATCGTCCGGCAAAGGTTCGCATTGTTCACGCCGGGTTTCGAGAGCACCTAAGCCCTTCGTCGGTGCTCGTGCTACGTGTTTACAACTCCACTGCATATGCCACGTGCATCGCCGGCGAGTGTGATAAATGGCAATAAAAAAATCAAATAAAACCTAATTACACCATAAATACGAAAGGATGGGTTGACCATCGGTAATACCTGGTGACCGCTCCGGGGAACCCTTTATGTGCTGGCGTGTTCAAAAAACGGTGGTACAATTAAACCAACAAATATTATGACACCGTCCGCCCCATGGTGGACAATGGTCAAAGCGGGGAAAAAATAGGATAAAGACCCACCGAAGGATAACATTATTACGATTGTGCGCGTGGCATATCGCACCACATACAAGTGGTCAAACCGGTTCCCTAACCGACCATCCTGCACCTTTGGCCCTTGCTGACCAACGTGTTAACTTTGAACAATGGCCTCCAGGGACAACAAACATGCTGACCGATCTACCGCTGTTCCCGGGGCTGTTACGGCCGATCAAGTGGTCATCTATGTTATGGTCAACGCCGTAAAATAATGCCACTTAGTAGGTCCCTCTCTATATCCCTCTGTCTCCTGACCAGGGGTCAAAGGGCTTTGGGCAATTATTCTCAATTAAAATCTGATTCTCGTGCCGTCTACCAACGGCCACGGCTCGTGCAAGAACCGGTGTTTTGAAATCTCCCCTTACCGAATGGTCCTAAGATCAGTTCCGGTTACGCCTAGGACCCCTTACCGGATCATTGTTGGGTCGGTTATGTCGGAAAGAAAACCGGTTCTCCGACCAAAAAGACAGAACTCGGAACCAAGGGGAAGCAGCAATAAACAAAAAACAAATACCCACCGACCTGTCCATCTAATTTCTACCGGACCCTTACGGATACCGTGAGGTATATCAACATGTCACGTGTGTCCGGAAGTTCTTTCATGCACTCCACTGCGCGAAAGGGTTTGTCCTATTGGCAATGGACACGAACCGAAGGTAATTTGGGAGAAATATGCTGCACGATATGCTGCTAGATGTACAAACAGCACGAGCTGCACACGAGGCCAGAGGTTTGTCATCGTAATAATTTTTCTTATGAATTTTCCTTTCAAAAGGGGAGTGCCTTTCAGCTTGTTTAGGAACGCACGACGCTATTAGCAGGATTTCATTACTTATTTTTTATTAATCGTTTCTAAAAAATGAGATAGATAGATAGATAGATAGATAGATAGATGTAACAATCTGTAAAATACTTTTCTTTTACAGAAGACTTTTTGAAACACTCTTGTTACAAATTAAGCCTCATCTTGTTGATAAACGTTGTGCTATAGCTGTATTAACGTATTGCGATTCTGAGCACAAAACGATTGGCTTAACCCATTTTTTGGTATTGTAAGTCATAACATTGTATAAACTTAATTAGCTCTTTATTGAAACTACATGTTTTGGGAATTTTTTATCATTTGTTTATATAGAAGGTCCAACCTCATAATTCAGCAATATTGTAATAAAATAAATGCCTGGTACAAGTGATGTAACATAAAATAAAACCGCGCTATCGATGATCTTCTTAAAATTAAATAAGATTTTTAATGGATAGTTGAATGTTATTATTTTAAAGGAATTAAAAAATGTAAGAAACATCAATATTGCTCAATGGTACATAAATAGTAATTATTTTTTTTATTATAATTTATTTCTTACAGATCAGGATAAAAGAGATTATTGAGTTACTTTGTGGAGTGATAGAAAATCTATCTCATAATACTAATAAATTCTAATTAAAACAATTTTTTTAAGTGCTTCCGAGAACCTCTACAAATTTTTTGTATAGTTTCATCTTGATCAAGCGCAACTATGCTGAATAACGTCAATTTATTACGTTAATTTTTTTTCTAGGTACTTTGCTACGTTTATTACAATCAAACTATACACAATCCAAAACACTTTGATCACAACAATGTTCTCTTATTTCTAATAAAAATGTAACAAGTAAAAATGTATGTTAATATATTTTCTAAAGTTAAATTTGATGTATTTCTAACATGAGCTTTTAATAAAAATTATTAGCTACAGATCCACCATAGTTCTGCTCTCCAAAATGAAGTTACTTATATTTACTAGTGCATGTAGAGTAAGAGTGCGTTTCGAGGTGCAAAAGAAAACCAACTCACCATAAAATCAACATTAAATAGTTTCACAACGTCTCTGACGATTGAATAGTATCATAACCTTTACGGAAGTAACATTTTATTCCGTATTGTTCCTTCCAAGTGATCAACAGTGCTTGATTTGCACTACGCTTAAAATCTTTTACGTTATATGTTCCTATCTTTAAAGACCTCTTCATAATGTTAAGAGAATATCAATCCATCTTTACACCACCGAGAATGACATATCCATGCCGAGAATGAAATAAGTTTGATGAGACAGTTCATATTCGTTTTGGTCCTAATCGTATCACGAGTAAAGCTAGCCCAACTGCAATGATCTATAGTTTGAATAAATGCTCCAATGAAACAAAACCCCAAACTCTGCTAGCCGCTTCGAAATATGCTTCGATTTCGGTTCAGCCAATAAACTAGCTACAACATGTGACAATTTGGCGCTAGGATCTTGGCGTTGGATATAGATGCTTCTCACATCATTATTACTGATCACCCTGTGCCGTAACGCAACAAAATACGTGCCGAACAAACCGAACGTGCCCATGTTCAAACTGGGAACGGATTGAAATGGAACGGTTCACCGCATGTGAGTGCTCAGCATGCGGCATCTAAACTTCCCGGCTTCCCCCATCGGGTACAAAGGATTCACTTCCGCGTTCCGCCTAGCGCCAGCAGCATTCACACACATACGCAACACGACCAGGCACAATAAACCTGCAGATGTTGCCACCCCCTTGTATGCAAATGAGGATAACAGAATCGGTCGACCCGGGCAGGGATGGAAAAAAAATCCTCCCCAAGTTTATTTGTGATAGCGGCTTTGAGCAGGGCTTCGACGAAGCGCAAGGGTTGCTCTGCTCTATCGAGGGGAAGGGAATAGAAAAGAGTTGCTTGCTTGCGAACCATCCGAAGTGCGCGTCGCGTCGCGAGTGAGACAGTGATACGCACGCCGCACACGTAACGGCTGCGCACACATGTACACTTCTTACACACATCGCATCGCATTCTGACGATGGTTATCTAATTTGCATTTGCGTATGCAAACGAACACTTGGCTACTGGGGATTTAGGATACACCGTCTGTTTTAGATGTACCGAAAGCGAAGCTTTGATTCATGGATGCTGTTACACGGGCATAAAAAATACGATAAAAATTGGCCAAGTATAACACAACCTTACAAATGTTTCGAGTAATCCAGCTAAGCCTAATCGTGAGTTGTCGTAGATTGTCATACACTTTCTAAACAATAGCATCAAACGAAGTTCTTTTCCAGCAAAGAAATTTGTTTCCGGTAATATGGCAAAGAACAATAGTTGTGATGAACGAAACTGCAGAGACAATTTTTGGACCATGCGAACTCAGAAATAATATATTTCTTCCAATATGTTTTATTTTTTCCTCATGTATTTTTCTCAAGTAGCATGTCTCTTCTACATATTTACAACATTTTCACTCGTGATAGACTTCTTCACGAACCGTTCGCTGAAGTGGTGAGCCTAAGCCTATAGCGGATTTATGAGTAATTTGATGAAATATGGCGCCGTTCTGCAACAGCAGGACCGCGCTCGGAGGAAAGAGGCTTAGATATGCTTTATTTTATCGTCCTGCGGGAAGTCTCGTTATCTTTTGCTCGTTTTTCATAGGAGCCACATGTTTTGTGCGCTGAATGTGGAAAAGTTTGACTAACGCATTCTTTGCTTCCCGTGCGTAAGCGACCCATATTGTGGTTTCACGCCGTACTGCCCAATCGTGTCTCACACCGAGGCCTGGCATTTGCTTGATAGAAAGTTATGTCCGTATGGAGCCCCCGTTTGCCGGCACAAAAACACAACCATTGTCAATTCCGCCAGCCATTTTGCTATTCCGTGTTTGAGATAGTACGAGAAGCATTCAGCGTGGGTACAAACCAGGATAATCTTTGTGGCCAAATCCTCTTCACTGCCTCGGTGCCCGCACGAGCCTGCAATTCGTAGCTCCTTCTGCTCTGCTGCTTGATACAACGTTTACTTTTCTTTGTTTCCTTTGGCGGAAAATTTAAAAGGGCTGTATTGAAGACAACATCTTCAGCAAGGCCACATCAGGCCCCTTTGCTAGTGCTGCCATCGGATCATGAAGGGTCACCATTGTAAGGAGGTGTTCTTAAACGGATGAAAGCAAATCCTGTCATCTTCCGCCCATTCCCGTTCACCATTGATGTTACATCTACATTACACGTAGCTGCAAGTTTCTGTCAATGTTCAAAATAATAAATCGTTGTTTGTTTTTGCTTCGTATGTGTGTGTGTGTGTTTGTGCGTGTTTGTTTATCCCACCATTGTAATCGGAAGGCTGTACTACCAAGAGCTGATAAGAAGATTGAACCAACGAATTCTTTTGCTTAAATTTCTATATTTTTTTGTTTTTCGCTGGGTATGATAGTAATATTGATGTTTTAAATTGTTCCGAACGAGAAAAATATAAAAAGTGCAATTTGTTAAATAGTCTTTGTTCAAATTTTCGATTTCTTATTTCGATTTCATTCATTAAAAAACCAACCAACTTTTCAATCGACTGTCCAGGATCTGATCCCAGAGTTCGACTATCCAGAGTTTGATAACCGAAATCATTTGTCCGTTGTGAAAATATGTTTCATTTTTTAAAAGTAAGTTTTTTCGATGATGTCAACAAACGAGTGTAAATTTTATTGAAAAACACATTAAAATCTCTAAAATGTTAAATTTTCAATCTTTTTTCTGAAAAGAAGCCTCTCAGTCGAAGCTGCGGCAGTAAATGTAGTCTATAGCCGCTAAGATAGTTAGTTGCTATGGTATTGCGAAAGAAGGATTAGCGTTAAATCATGCTTAATTTTGAGCACATATTTCGAAACTCCCGTTCCCTTCAATGTCTAAAATCCATCACCTCCTTTAGGAAAGCGTATTCCCAACGCACGTGTTCCTTCTGGCTCCGCTGACGAAGCGGATGACGGGTCCTAGCGTATCGTTTGTTTATTGAAATTATTTCTGCCCCGTTGGTTCACGGATGGGATGACGATCCGGTTTGCTGGCAAAACCCTTGTTTGCCCTGCTCTCCGGTTTAGTATGAAAAATGCCAAGAAATACAGATTTTTCATACTAACCGAACGTAACACATTCAATCAATCGCGCGCACGAACGCCAACAAAATGGCTGGATGAAGTAATCCTGTTTTACTCGGGAAAAATCGAATTTTCTCGCGGGTGGCCGAGGCACGGCGTGCGAGCAGTGGTTGGAAAATAAATAAATGCCAAATGTGTCAAAACAGAAGTAGATCGCATTTATCAAATTTTAATCGCGCACGCAGAAACGCATCCATCACTAGCAATTGAGATGAAGCTAGGTATTGAGGAGGAAAAGTTCGCGTATGTCGTGGGTGTTTTGATAATTTTGGCGTATTCGTAAGATATTCATGATTTGAAATTATCATAAAACACAAGATTATGTGAAATGCTTTGTGTCATGGATTCCTTATAAAAATGTTTAAGTTAACAAACACAAGCGTAGTATTTGTTATTATTTCAACATTATTTCCTCCAGGAAAGGATACAAAACAGTATCTCAAAACCGCATACCACATCGGCGTTCATGTGGATTCGTTGTCTCCGATGAGACTCTCCCCAGGGAATACATTCTTAAAACACCCAACCATAAAAATGCGTTAACAAAGGTACACACCGGAGCAAATCTCATTTGCGAATGCTCTCTCTCTCTCCCTCGCACCGCTGCCAACAGTACTGCTTTTCCGGTCCATTTTCTCGTCTCTAGCAACAAAACCTCCCTTTCGCTGGGCTCCACTACGGTGCAAATAAATAAAAACCGAACCAACTTATTCATTTTCGTTCAACCCTTTCGGTATTCGGTTTCCCCGTTCGGACGAGGGCTTGGACGAAAAACGCCTCTGCTCCGTATCAGGGCTACAGCGTCTTCTCGCCATCTCGTCAGCTTCTTCCCCGTTTCTTTTGATTCTTCGTCACATCGTTTAAGATCCACCCGTCGCCATCTCGCGCCCCCACCGCCCACCGCCTTCTGGGTAAAAGTTTTTAATTTCACTGAAATTTCGCATTTTCTATTTCGTTCTAATTTTTCCTTTTCTTCTCCCCGGGCTCTCCAGCTTCGTACCCCCTTACGCATTAATGTTGACGTCTTAGTCGTATATGAGACCATGTTTGGGGTTGCCATGACGCCGTATTTGCCTAGCAGCAGCGATGCCCGCCTCAGGAGCGGGATTTTCTTACGACCATTGCTCCCGCTACTAGCGTGGACGTCGTCGTAGTCGTCTTTTATTTTAAACAGTTCTTTGCACATCTCTCTCTCTCTCTCTCTCTCTC
>JXXB01007004.1:0-16741 GCA_000956275.1 Anopheles koliensis
AATAAAAAATATTATATTTTCACAATCAGCATCTATTTTAGCATTAGAAAATATACATTTTTGCTAAAATAATATCATAAAATGTCATTTATAAATGACCACCATGATCGACCCTAGTGCGGCTAGGGAAAACAATTTCAGCTGACGGGCGAACTGTCATTAGGGCAGAAAAAAGTTATGTTTTCTTTTCCACACAACATCCCACGACCGACGTCCAACGGTGTGAGAAGTGCATGTTTTGCTGAAAACGAAAGTATTCCGTACGTTCCGTTGTACAATTAGTGCGTTTAGTTCCTACCCGAGGGTATCACAGTTTTCCCACGCGAACTGTTGCTGCCGTGCGATGCGGGCAAACGAGCCAATTAATGTTCGACAGCCTCCGTGTCATGTGCAACCTTCAGTGGTCCCTGTGCGTGCGTAATGGATAAAAAGTGCAAGAAGTGAACCTCGCTACGACGTACCATTCCATTCCAATTCAGACCAAATTGCTGAAAATGTACCTGCAAATTTAGCAACGCCAGTAGCGGTAGCAGTAAGAGCAACCATAAGCAACGACATCAACATCCAACCGAAAAAGAGAGGAATGCTGTTAATCCGAAGCAGCTGAAAAGTGTATGGGAAATTTGTTCTCCAGCGTAATCAATAGTATAAGTACCATCTTCTGGATTGACCTGGTGTTCCTGGTTGTTGTTTCTACTACTATCGTTTGTTGTTGTCACCGAGAATTCCGGTGGCCTGGAGTGTGTTTTTCTGCTCGCGTAGCTCGTGTTTGTTTATTTTTTCGTACAATTTGAAATGCATGTTTCATTCCGTACCGATCGATATTATTTGGCTATGTTTGTTTTGCTTACATTACGCGTATTACGTACAACATTTCCGTACGTGGTTCCGGCAGTGAACGGAAGATGAATAAAAGCTTGAATGTCACTATGATCAGTTGTTTTAGCAATATAGCCTAGCCTACTAAGGTACAGTGAAACGATTCCGTGCAAGTGTTTTCGTGTTTGTGAAAGTCGATTGTATAAAGTAAAAGTAAAAGTGCATCGAATCGATTTGCTGCCAGTGTTTGTCGTGGTGCGTCTTGCATGCTCAATGGAGAATGGATTATTAGTGGTCGCTTTCATCTTAATTTCATAGCATCTAATATAAACCAATAGATCGTGGCGTACGTGTTGCCTTTCCCATTGGCACAATTTCTTCTAGTTATAATGGGTGATAATTCAATTATTGCATGCCTATGTGGCCTCCCGTTGCCCAAAATAGCGAACCGTGATTTCGTGTTGTTTCCAGCCATCGATGCGGAAAACGATTCTCCTCAACTGGAAGGCTCAAATGACCTTCATGACCGCGCGATGCTCATCCAACCCAACCACCCTCTATGTCGCAATGCACGCGCGCACACGGTCGCACATTAGTGTGACAGCTTTACCTTCCCGCCTACTTTACCGTCCGTAATGTCTGGCTGTTGCTTGTGAGTCATCTTCCATGGGGGATAAGAACAAAAAAAAAACACGCACACACAATAGTGTGTTGACGATTTCGCTGTCAGCAAGATGCGAGCATACGATAACACAAAGCTGCGTGTGTGCCCTTCCTCCGTCGCTTGCAAAACCGCGAAAAGTGTTAAGGGCAATATCAACAAAGGGTTATCTTATCCGCGAGAGAAAGAGAGTAGAATACTCCGTGATACTACTGAGCTAGAGTAGAAGAGAGTGGACGACAGTGGAGTACAGTAGACTCTGGAGAATATTTTTGCGGAAGACCATACCGAGCACGAATAACCCGATCCCCAAGCAAGGGCATGATCAAAATCATGCAAATAGTTTAAGAAGAGATTCAAAAAAAAAAAACATACTAAACATGCAACTAATGAATTATTCTAATCGATCGCGTGGTGTTGTTACAAATTGCACATGCACACAAGCTTAGCTACCGTGTTAGGTCATGATCTCATTAATATGTGACAAAGAAATCGATTCGCATGGTGTGCTGAACCGCAACCAACCGTTGCAACGCGTACTAGAACATCCCGCCACATGGGCGGTTGCAGCGTAACCATTTTAAGGTAGCAAATGCCACAATCGATAAATGGAGCTGAGTGGGCTTGAAGATAATCTCCTTGGAGAGGATGTGAGTGATTCACAGCAAGAATGAGTACGTAGAATTCGTCACTACAAATCGCTACAAATTTAGCTACATAATGCTACAAAAGCATACTCATTCTTGGAATGGGCCATTGGTTTCTCGCTATTTCTTCACTATGGTATCTGCTGCTATGATTTGTTGTTGCTTTATTAGTCGTTTAATTATTGATAAGTTTCTATTTATATTTTCTCATCATTATCTTAGGTTATTGTGTTTCCACATCCCGAAACTCTCGACTGCTGTTTTCTGTCATATTTGTGGTATTTTTGTATGGTAAATGCCGAGTGTTATTTTTATGTGTGACGCGCGTTTGCGAATGGTAAGGAGAAGAACATGTCCTGAAAGCTGCTGAACGATGAGGTACAGCCTCATTGACGTCAACAGAGACCGCTAGTAGCACGCAAACATTCCAAATCCATCATTCCGAGGACACACCGCGATCAATTCCCTCCCAACAAGGGGAATGATCGGGCCGGTAACACTATAGAAAGCTTCTGTGATAAATTCGGTTCCAGGCTCGCCTGAAAAGGGAGTCTATCGGTAGGACAAAATGTCGTCAGGTGGCAACATATACGCCATCAGCACGGAACGCTTCCGTGCGAAGGTTGTGAACGTACCGCTGACACTGGGAGGCAACGTCCCTAGTGGTGGTGGTGGTGGTGGCAGCGGCAGCAGTAGTAGTAGCCTTATGTCGGGAAGTGATGCAGCCACCGGTTCCCCGATTAGCGCGGGACCAGCCGAGTTGGGCGCCGGCTCCGGGGATGATCGGATCGAAATCGAACCCGGCATGACGCTGCAGATTGTGGAGCAACCGTCGAGTAAGATCGCGTTGATCAAGATCAAAGATTTCTACCGTGGCTGTGGTACGGCGGCAGCAACCGCCAACGAGCAAACGAGCAATCCCTACGAGCAGCGGATATTTCAGTGCCAGGCGGCACACTTGCAGCGCGTTCCGTCCGACATTTGGCCGTACATCATCGCGATACTGGATCCACAGGAACGGTGCGAGTTCGCCAAACGGCCGAAGCTGTTTGGCTCGGTCAAGCAGCTGCGCACCGGAGATATTGTGATGGTTTCCTGGCTGGCCAAGAACCGGCACGTCACGTACGATTGCATTATACGCTATGTCGGACCGGTGCCGAAGATTGGTCCCGGGTACTACTTTGGACTCGAGCTACTGGTAAAGCGTTTTCTCTTTTCTCTTTCCGCGTTTACGTATTTTATAGTTTCGGTTTTTTGTTGATTGTACCGCTCACACTGGTTCACACAGAAAAACACGCACACCACTGTCACACCGCTCACATTCTCAAACTAATTTCACTTCCACGTCACGTCCATATAACGCCCGTTTTTGGTTTTCCCCTCGTACACGTCCCAGTATGCACACCGAACCCATGATCTGTACGCTAAAATTGCACCCCAAAATCTCGACACAAACGAAGTACGACGTCTCGTCGCCAGATAGTCGCCTTAATCATGCCCCAAAGAACGATAGAAATTCCAAATTGAGCAGCCGAGAGCCGCAAAACTACCGCGGGAAGTGTAGAACCGATTCGGCACCTGTGGACAAAAGCTATTGCTAGTGCGTGATTTGGCGAAAATGGTAATCAAATAGTATCCTAGTAGCTAGCTAATTGAGAGCTATTGAGCGGCTACACTTCGCGTGGGTAGCAAAAAGCCAACCCGCACCCAATGAAATACCATCGGCTTAAGCACAGGTAACACGTGAGCGACAGTGGAGCGTCCGGTAAAGATTTCCCATTATATCTCAAGTTTGTTGTTTACACTTTCGATAATTCTATTCCGACTGTTTTTACATAGTATTAGACGATTGTTTGAACATTGGTTTGTTCTTTTTTTTATTTAACTCTCACCGAAACCTGCGTTCTATTTAGCGAGTTGTATTGGCTGCTTGAATTGGCATGGAATTGGCTTGAAGTTGACGTTTCGAAATTGTAATGCAAATCTGTAGCTATCAAATTAACCGCAATCTGAAACCTTTGTTAACAAATTACGGGTGTGTGTTTTTTTTAATAATCATGTTTGTTTGTCATATGTTTTGCTTTAACGGAACGTATCAGAATTTAGAAAATGGTGAATCACCACAAAAGGATGACATCGATTTCGTGTCGGAATATATGAACTGCGAGCCCCGGTTGGCGTTGATAGTGGCAGCAAACTGGATCAAATTTCCCGAGCACGAATCCTCCGGCAAGCAGCACCACCACAAGCGCAATCTGCTGGATAGTTTGGTGTGTGGCGCACGCGACCTAAACAATCGACTTTCGCGCCGTACCGGTGGCAGCAGCAAGCACTCGTCGGACGATTCGAGCAAAGGTGGTCGGGGTGGGAAGATAATAAACGGCGAGTATCCACCGTACGCCCGGTCGTACACACCGGATTTGACGACCAGCGGTAGTGGCGGTGCGGGAGGCTCCAACCGAAAGTCTACCGACATCGGCGCACTGTACGATAGCTTCAGCTGTCTGCAGATGGACCCGGCCGGTGCGAAATCGCTGGCACATAAGAAGATGGCCGCCTCCATATCCAGCCCGAATCTGTCGAAGCAGGATAGCAGCAGCAGCACCGGGAGCTCGGGACGGTTCGTGAACAATCATCCGATGGACAGCTACGGGGATGAGTATCATCGGTTTGTCGAGCACGGTCAGCATCATCAGCATCATCACCATCATCATTTGGTGGATGAGGCGTGCCGCGGCTCGGGTCGCAGCTCGCAGAACAGTTCCAACAACAGTACGCTGAAACACTCCAAGGCACGATCGGGAAAGGTGGGCGCCCGTTCGAGTGGCTCGAACTCGTCCGTCAACAGTGCTGGCGGGGCGGGTGGATATCATTCGGTCAGCAAGCAGAGCACCATACTGAGTCTGCCGGATCGTGATGTGGTGGTTATCGATTCGAACGAGATCGACGAAGCGATCAAGAGTGCGAGCGATGTGATCGTTGTGGATCCACCGCCGATGCTCAGCCCCACCGACAATCGGGAGGTGGAGCTGATGGATCTGCTGGGCGGTGGTAGCTGGCCCGCTGAAGCCGGTGAGGTGGCGGCCATTCTGTCGGCAAACAGCAGTGATAAGAAAACGCAAACTCCACCGTCGTCGTCGCTGGCGTACGGGAATGGGTTGGCCGGTGGGACGGGCTACAATACCGGTGGCAGTACGAGCAGCAACAGCACGGCCAACAGCAGTGGACATAGCTACCATAGTCACAATGGTACGACGGCTTCGGCGGCACGCTACGAGCGAAACAAGTCGCTGAATCCTTTGGCACACATCGGCAATTCGAAACCACAGGGCGAGAGTCTTACATCGTCGGCGCGAAAGGCCAGAGCTGGCGAAACGAAACCGACCACCGTGGATGTTGCTACGATGACGAGTAAGTACCATTTGAAGTCATAGTTTAATGTAGATCATAGGAATGGGACGAGCCTCTCTGTTCGAGAAAATATTGTAACAAACGGACAAAAAAAGACAAATTCAAATCTGTGCGCAAAAGCTTCATCGTTCGTTCATCTTCGCTTGGTCCGGGCGAAGAATTTCGGTGCGGCGAAAAGTCCCAAGACAGCAGATCTTCTTGTCCGCTGCCGTAAACAGAGCGCATTGATCGGCGATTGCCGGCAAACGCGAGCGAGAGAGAATGTGTATCTTCCTTAAAATAGAACTCAACATCATGCCGCCGCCGCCGCCATCCACCGGCTGCTGTTTGTTCTACATTTAATTTCGGCAGGAAACGGTAGCGAGCGAGATCTGTTTTAGACATCGCTCGTGTGAGTGGCTGCACGTTTTTGCACTGCGATTCGATATCACTGAAGTGCAGACAATCGAAAGCGGCACCTGCTTCACGCCGCGGTGTGGTGGTTTAATCGAACGCCATTTTGCGATGCGACCTAGTGCAGGTTAACGTGTGCTATCGTACTGCGTTCTCCATGTTCTCCGTGTTTTTTTTTTTGGTGCACTGTGTTAATACTGTAACATATGGTTGTGGTTAAAAAGAATGTTCGACAAAATGTTCAGTGTGGCACGGGTTAGGTAAAAAGGAATTATCAAACAAAGGAGGCACGGGATCACACCCCACCGCGACATAATGTATCGTCGAGTGAACATTAACGCTAAAATAGCTCATCACTGCTAAAGCGGACGCTCTGCTCTGCTGTGCGGAGCATACCGTTTTATTTGATCCAAGTTGCAGCGATCATCGCCCATCAATTGGTAGGAGTCTCTTGCCAGAGGACAAAGAATAAGCATACCATTCGTGTTAGGCAGCCATTCGAAAGGAGTGAAGTCATTGTTTTAACACTTACGTTGGGTCCTTGCACACAAAGATGTTACCGGAAACGTACGATAAAGATTCGTTCGATGGTATTCCGCTAACGGTGTTGGAACATTTCGATTGGGAAGAAGAACCAGACCCGGAGGCGGAAGCACGAGTGGCTAGCGACGTTGAGGAAGGTTTGTCGAATGCGTTCGATCGTGTGATGAAAAGTGTTTTCACTAACAGGAAAGTTATTGCTAACCCGCTCGTTGTGTTGATGCTTCCCCTAACTCGTTAGAAGCCTGAAAGGCATACGCGTGTATCGTTGCGTTGATTTACTAACTTATCGAAGCATGCTTTGGTGAGAAATCACAGTTTCATAGTTTCAGAATTAGAAGTGCGTTCGAAATTGAAGCTTTCCAATAGTGATCCAAAGAGATGCCATGACGGCTACGAAGATAATAATAAAACCGGCCAAGATTGGGCTTTTCCGATTGATTATCTTGCTCGTGTCCAAGCTATTCGAAGCTATGATACGTGCCGTTGCTAAAAGTTTGTTCCCCCCCACAGAAATAAACGATGCCGGTGCCGTTGGAGGTGTGTACAGCGCTTCGAACGGAGTTGGACCAAATGGCAGCGAGAGCTCCGGGACGGTCGGTAATGGTCTGCTACCACGCATCGGTTCCATATCGCCCGAATCGGATTCTGGTGGACCGCCGGCTCCATCTCCACTGCAAGAGCTTCCGAACGATCCGTCGTTGGGTGTCGGTTCCATGGTCGAGGTAACGCTGGACACGTTTGATCCAACCGGGTCGACGGCAACTTCGATGGATCCACTATACTACGGCGTTATACGCTGGATAGGCCCGTTGCCAACAGCGCCGAGCGGTGGCAATAGTAGCGGCCATCGGAAGGTTATGGTCGGTGTGGAGCTGGAAGATGAACCTATCGATCCCACGCTTGAAACGACCAACGGCACCCACCATGGAGTGAGGTAAGTTGTTGTGGAACGCTTACTAAAGCTTACCGTGCGTGGCTGTAATCTCACTCAAAAATATGTTTATATCTTCCGATTCAAAACCCAGGTTATTCAGATGTCCTGCAAATCGTGCAATCTTTGTGCATACGAGTCAGTGTAGCCGAGACAGGCGGTTCCAGGACATACCGCCAATGTCGCCGTGCACTTCCCGAACGACGCAAGCATCCTCCGGGGGCAGTAAAACCGACACTACCATGTTTGGCAAGGTGGACTGCCCGGTGGTGAAGGGAAGGGTGCCTCCTTTAAGTAAGTAGCGCTGTTAATATTAACCCGTGATTGCACGATCTCATGCCCTATGTCTTGGCTATGATTTTACAGAAATTCTAAAACTCGAGGAACTGGAGGAAATTTGCGGCAAGTTCAAGGGCATCCAGGGGCATCACAATTCCTGCTATCTGGACGCGACACTCTTTGCGATGTTCACCTTCACCAGTGTGTTCGATTCGTTACTGTTTCGGCCTAAAGAACCGGAGGTATGCAATTGAATTACGTTCCACCGTTTTGACTCGTGTTCTGATGTTGATCGTCCAGGATAATCCTCAGTACGAGGAGGTGCAGCGAGTGCTGCTGGAAGAGATCGTTAATCCGCTGCGCAAGAATCACTTCGTGCGTGCGGATCGTGTACTTAAGCTGCGTCAGCTGCTCGATCGGTTAAGCTCCGTCACGGGGCTGATGAGCGAGGAGAAGGACCCGGAAGAGTTCCTCAACAGCCTGCTGGCGCAGATTCTTCGTGCCGATCCGTTTTTGAAGGTAAGTATTTGGATTTATGTTTGTTATATTAGAAACCAGATTTTTCATACCCTCTTCCCATTCATCTCCTTCAGCTAAGCTCCGGTCTGGACACGTTCTACTATCAGCTGTTTGTGGAAAAGGATGAGCGGTTAAACTTGCCCTCGGTTCAGCAACTGTTCGAGCAGAGTTTTCTCGCGTCCAACATCAAGCTGAAGGAGGTGCCGTCCTGTTTGATCATTCAGATGCCGCGGTTCGGCAAGAACTTCAAGATGTACCCGCGCATCCTTCCGTCCCAGGTGCTCGACGTGACGGATATCATCGAGGATTGTGAGTATCGAATAAGGTCCCTATTGGATTCTTCACGGCTATAACCCAAACGCTTCGTTTACAGCTCCCCGTCAGTGCTGGGTGTGCGGTAAGCTGGCCGAGTACGAGTGTCGCGAGTGTTTCGGTAAAATGCAATGCGAAGGCCTGGAGGGTACGGCAATCTGCAAGAGCTGCATCGACAGCGTCCATCATCACAGCAAGCGCCTGAACCACAAACCGGTTCCGCTGTCCGTGCCGCAAGATTTCATCCCGATGGCACCGCACTGTGAAGTTCCCCGGCTGTACATGGAACTGTTCGCGGTCGTATGCATCGAAACGTCACACTACGTGGCGTTCGTGAAGGCTGCCTCCGGTCAGGATGCTCCGTGGTGTTTCTTCGACTCGATGGCCGATCGGAACGGTAAGGATGCTTTCTTCGAAATCTTTCCTTTCCCGAATAGCAGTGGGTTATCCAATCTCCTTGGACGTATTACAGGTGAACAGAATGGTTACAATATTCCCAAAATGGTTCCGGTACCGGATTTGCCCCGCTGGCTGACGGAGGAAGGGTCGCGGGCGCTGAACGAGGAAGCAGTCAACGATAAAATGTTACCTGAGCACGCCAAACGGTTACTGTGCGATGCGTACATGTGCATGTACCAGAGCACCGACGTTATGATGTACCGATAAGTGGGGATGTTGGGGACCGGCAACATTGCACCCTATTCAATAGCCATCGAAACTTGTTTATTTATGACGAATGACGAATGTGATTGACAAACTTCCAAGCGAACGTGTCTCGTTTGGGTCATACAATAGGCGAACGAATTTGGAAGCCCGCGCTGGAATACAGCAGCGACTAAACTGTTTGCTACACTGTCTACAAGGTGTTCCTACTTTGATGTCTAGCATGGGTCAGACATTTCAACGAAATCAGTCGGAAGGAAAGAAAATTAGTAAATTACGATGTTTGCTCTGTCTGGTGTCGTAATACCCACATTCGTTTCATTCATTGGAGGTGAACACCTATGACTACTTCGATACCAAAATTAGGTAGGAGTTTGCTTTGGTAGAAGTTTTCCGTATTCACCATGTATCGATCTCTTGTTTTTATTTTTGGAATACATGGGAACTCATTGTGGACAGATAGTTCAGTTTAGCCACTACCGTAAAGTCAGATTGTTCGTGGTGGCTTTGTTGTGTTGAATGTTATCGGAACAAACTCATACACACTTTACCAGCAACTTTTCCAGCAAACTTACCTAAAGTTCTACTTCTAAAGTTCTAAAGTAATATAGATTTTTGAGAAAAGAACACGCTTAGACAGTTGTTAAAACAAGGCGGTCGCGTAGTGATGGCCCCCAGAGAGTTCGACGTTCTTTAATGTTTAGACAATTTAACGACGATGACCAGGCAAAGTATAGTGAGCGCGTAGAGAGAAGGTAAGAAAGTTTAATAAATCCCGCGATTAGAGGCAGATACTAGCGTAGAAAAACAAAAAACAACAAGAATCTAGAGAGAATATACCTATACATATACACATTGACAAAGTAAATGAATATATGTATACTATATTATATATATTTATACATTATACAAGTAGGAAAAACAAAACAATTGGCAATCGGAAGCTAGCAACGAGAGACGACGCGACAGGATCCTATACATTAGCGGGTACGAATATAAGCGAAAAAACGAGGCGATCAACTAACGCTGATAACGCTACGCAAATTGGGTGAAAGGAATTGGCCGGGACATAATTTTGCATGATTGTAATAATAATTTAGATACAAACAAAATGCTGCTGACTAATAGGAGCCGCTACAAAAGTTGCTACTCCCAAGAAAAGAACGTCGAAAGAAAATACACGGAAACCTTTGAGGGGAATCGGTGACGAGCAACCGCTTGCAATAATAGCCTCCAACAGCCCTGTTTATTAAAACTTCCTTACACTTGTTGCACTCTTACATTCGCGCGTCGCATGCCTAGATGTGTATGCGTTGAACAAATAGTTCAAGCTGATGCTAACCGTTGGTGACGTATAGAAAGTAGAATGTTTTGACGATCAAAAACTGAGAAGATTTTTCGATGTACAACACCCGTCTGAATAGAAATTCTGTTCTTTTTTCTTCGTGGAATGTAGTGAGTAGGCACTGCTTTAACTGTTTTCACTGCTGAACGCGTTTCAAAGTAGTGGATATGTGGATATTGTCGGAGCAGAAGTAGGAGCTGCAGAGAACGTCTCTATTTTTGTACTTTGACAAACTATCCTGTTCGTAGGGATGAGGGCGTTTGTTATTTAATACACCCGACTGGACTCATACCTTGGAGGGTAATTACCGCGGAGAGCATGAAACGAATTTTTAAGCGCGACCTACAAGCTACAATCAATTGAGAGTGATCATGAGGAAAACGGTTCTCCGAATTTATCTCCACATTCTGTTTTGGATGATAGCAAAGAATAGCTGAATTATAGTAACCTTCTCTCTACTACTTCATGACATACACACACACACACACACTCGTAACAATCGTACAACTCAAATGGGGCAAACGATTTGGTTTCTCGAGGTTTTCAGCAAAGCCGACTATGACCGGAAACAGAGAAATTGTTGGGAAGATGTCATGTGAATTTGGATAGGAAATGAGACGTGCTACACCGTGTGTACGATGTCTTTATGCTCGTTCAGTTGGAGACAGTAGTTGAAAGATGTCGCAGAGTAAAGTACTACTAGATGCGCTTAACAGATATTCAAGATGAAGGACGAACCGCGGAAGAAGTAATATCCACACGGAAACAAAGAAAAGTACAACGGAACAAAATGCAATAGCTGTCGGGTGCCTGGGAGGAGCACTAGATGGCGCTACTAGTTTTATATACGCAAACTACACTATCCTCACCCTCTAGTACTCTAGTGAACCCTCTTTCTAACTAACCTACCCTACCTACCCTCTTTTTGATACCTGATACAAACGCCTCTCCCCCTAAAAAAAGGCACAGGATAGCATACATCACACGCAGCCCCACAAAACACTTTGCTATCCTAGCAGCTGGGAAGAATTTGGACGAGAAGATGAATTATGAAAAAAAAATCACAACACTAATGGCCAAAACAATAAATGCTAATGTAAAAACGTATCCGCCTAATGTCAGTGTTTCGTTCTTTTCGTGAACACGGAGAAATGATAAAACACAGGTTTCACAGTTTGAAAATGTTATTTTATTACTTTTTTTATACATTTTGTAAGCTTTTTATCCATAATTTTAATGACCTTAACCTGAACGCGGTGTGTTTTATGTTGTCTCCTAACGCGCACTATTACTCTGTGTGCGTGGGTGGTGCGTAATTCTTTCCCCCTGTAGAGAATATAGATTTTAAAATAGTGATAAAGTAATGCACACCCCATACAACACACACACTGTTGCGCTCTCTCGGTGCTTCTTGCATTGGATTCTTGCACTGATAGCCTTCTATCCGTGGTGCTCTCAAACTCTTTCCGCAAATATTAACCTTAAGAAAGAGCGTTCTTAAAAAATGGGAGATTTTGTTAAGGAGCAAAAATGTGGATAATGCGCAATAAGATGCGCTTCTGCATGCTGTTTTTAGTCAAACGTGTCTTGTTTTTTTTTCATTGAGTGTCTATTAAGTCAAAGGTGGTGTGTATTCTCCTTATGCATCCGGTGTGTAGAATAGTATTCATAATATAATAATTGCTTTTTCTCCCTCTCTCTCTTATACTCCAGGGCATACCTTTGCGACTGCTGCAATCCAGCACGACCTTAGCTGACGACGATGAAGATATCGACCGTTTCTACCGCTGCAATCCGCTCTTCTTCTACTGTCGATATAATGATAAAATCAGCCTCATGTAGAAATCAAACAACATTTCACCCCCGTATCCAAATGCACCGGCATAAGCTTCGTTCGCGCTTCTTATCTACACGAAGATAGCGCCGTGGTCCATCAAAAATCAGATCCAACCTTGTGTTTCCATTCAACCCACCTGCGAGACAAGCGTTCGCCACCGTGCCATCCTTATCATGGTATTTACCACCGGCTTCACGTTTAAACGAGATCAATGTTATGCTGCTCTTAAGATAAAACGACAGCAAAGGGAGGAGGTGCTGCAACATTCAGCGAACGTGTCAGCGTGTGTGTGTCAGATTTTGCTTGTGGTTTTATGTCCCCCCGTGGTCTAAAAGCTACTTATCACATGTAATTGTGTAGTTTTTTGTACTTCAGCTTGTAATAATGATCACGAAGACTTGCCCTTTTTCTGTTTGACCCCTTTCCATCTCGTTAACACTTCGATGTGTCGAGACAGATAAGATAAGGACGAGACACACACACACACGTACATACGCACGCACCAGGCACGGTGCTATAGGATTTGCGACCAAGCATGTTAAAACTTTGAAGCTTTTGAAATTCGTGTTTGATTTTGAGGTTAGGTTCAAGTACTGTGTTCGGAAGCATCGTAGTAGGCGGCATCGAAAAGCATTGACATCCGAGTAGCCCATGGGAGGCGAGAGGGAGAGAGTTCATCTGTATGTGTGTGTAAAACTTACGCGTTCTAATATCACAAAATTGGTACAGTCAGTGAAATAGTTCTCACGTGCAATTCCACCATCCGAACACGCAGGACTCGTGCGGTTTGGTGGACGGGAAAGGCTGTTGCGTGTCGTGTGCCGTTCTGTTCGCATTACAATATCCTTTTCTACTGCATTCATTCACTCCCGAGCTCTCGCTATCGCTATCACTCTCGGTGCTGCGAATTTTCCCGTCCCGAATCGCTCCGGGAATCGCCCTATCCCTCTCAGTGTACCTACTCACTGTCACACCGTTTGCGGGCGAGGCGCAGATCGATCCGTTGGAATGGATGATGATTGTGTGGTAGCAACAGTATGCGTTTCTACCGCAAATCTATCCCGCGTCGCGCGCAAACAGGAAACAGGGGCAATTTCACCAACTGGGAGACCACCGGAACCGGTGGTCTCGACTGGCAAGAGCTGTTTGTATCATTTAATGCCTTATAAACTAACAAAAAAAAAGAAAAAACCGGAGATATCTCCATTCGCTAGCACTGTGGGTGTTCAACTCTACTGTGGCTCTACTGGCCTCTTTTATGCAGAATATTTTGCTTCCGTTTTTTTTCATTTCAGATAGAGTAGAATAAACCTTTTTACTGTGTGTTTTCGTTTCCTCTCAATCGCTGGCCCTTTTTTGCATCGATGGTTCATCACATCGGCACTAATCATCTCATCGCATAAGCACATCAAACTACTACTACTACTCCGGCTTCTTTGCCTGCTTGCCTCATCATAATCGTGTGATAAATATCACCACCTCTCCGCAACACACTTACCCTTACCACAACGCTACCTTAACGCATCCAGTAAGTCTAATGTTTAAGCTCTTCCAGCTGCTCCAGTTGGCTACGCATTGCCAGCATCGCGCACTCACCGTTACGCGAGTTCTCACGCCGCAGCTCTCACCTGCCCTCACGTAACGGTGCCGTGTCTTGTTCTTGGTTGGTTTCGCATATAATGTTTTCTCTCTATTATTCCTGATCTTCGTAAAATAGTCATTGCTTACACACATGCACTACAATAGCGTGTTTTTTTTGTTGCTGCTGGCGCGGGGATTCGCGCGCTCGAAATGAGCTGGTTTTTGTTTATGCAGCGCGTTTTTTTTGTTTACTTTTAAATATCGAAGAAATATTGTTCATTACAACACCTATTCAGCTCCCTAAGCTGCTTTCTGCCTTTTGTTGCATTAGTGATTGAAGAAAATTAATTTAACTTATTGTCGATTGTAACTATTTTGTTTGAAAAAAAAGAACGCAAGAAAAAATTATTTAAAAACAATCGAATCATTCTCACACGTCCAAACGAAGCAAAAGAAAAGAGAAAGAATTAATTCAAATACGAACGAAACTAGCACGAATTCGTGTGATAGTCTAGCATGAAAGTGATCTTCGAACGAAGCATTTTCAATCTTGATTATTTCGTTTCTAAATGATCGTCAACTCCACTAGAGAGAGTGGGTGTGGGTGTTTACGGAAACTAATAATAAGTAATGGAATCAATAAAAAAACCGATCGTCCGATTATGATTGAAATTAGTCGAAACGAAACGAAAAAATACCCTAATCCCGCATTGTTCGCACGGATAATAGGAGTTCAAATCGGAAATTTGTAAATATTTAAATGTAAAAAGAAAAGTAGAACATCAATCATTTTCGGCGTTCGACAGTGCGTCCCAGCGTTGATCCTGCCGACGGTTTAGTAGCATTCTTCGTCCTCCATAGCGAAGTCGCTCGAGAATCCGGTATCCACATACACCGAGCTGTTACTGTTAGGGATGGAAAGAAGAAAAAAATGTCTTAGTAGTTAGAATGACAATCAAAGCAACCGTCGTCAAGACCGTGGTCGTATGGATGGTTACACAGTAAGTGCAGCAACCGAGGGAGAATGGTAAGGGGTGAGGTGCATTTATTTATAGCGAGCAGCACACGGCACGGAAAATCGATCGTGGAGTCTTTTCTGCTCAGCAAAACGCTTAGTAGGCACGTTTTGTTTGTTAAAACGAACGTTGAGGTTGATGGGTTGCAGTTGGAACGGGTGTGTAGCCGACCGTTTATTGTAAAGGGCCTACGAACAGTGCATGTTTTAATTCAGATGGACAAAGTCATCCTCGATTCGATACCCCAGAGTCATATTTGTAGCGATAAAAGTAAACCCTGGGTACCGCCTTTAAGCCGCCTTAGCGCCACATTCAATGTTTTAGCTACAAATACGGTTGCTGCACGATAGAAAATGCTAGTTATTTAAGGGTCAAAAACATACGAACACGAACATATCTCGCACAGGGTTTCCACATTGTTGAAAAAAAACACACACACACATACACACACAATGGAAAGAAATTTGCGAGATATTTTCGTGCAGACGTTCGTGAACGCTCCCGTGAACACTTTCCAGCCGTGCCACCGTTGCCCTTATGAAATATGGATTTGCGAAAGAGTGGAGGGCAGAAAATAATGCAGACGCTACTTTCAAGCGTCCATCACAAATGGCAAAAGAAGAAACGGCACGCTGAAACCGGAGTTTAATATTCATTTACCAGTAAATCATTGCAGTTTCTCTCCTACCGTTTCATACTTCCAATGGTAGCTATACTGTAAAATGCAATCCAAAGTCGATGGCAACGAAATTCGACGTGTTTTGAATGACGAATGAGCCCCCTCTTTAAGTGTTTTATTTTGTTCTTCTGAAAAAAAATCTTCTTCACGCCAGAACAATTCATTGCACCACTTCAGAGCTACCGAGCCGTGGGGTCTGTCCGGCGTAAACAGTTGCTCTAGTGTGTTCTTTTTGTTCGTACCGAAAACGAGAGCAAAACAAGAAAGCAACCACAAAAACATCCAATACGGCAAACGTAGCGACGGCGGCGAAATGGGCCAAAAGTTGCGTCGATCATCAACACTTACTTGATCGCCCGGCAGGTGAAGAAAACGATGCGCTTCAGCTTCTTGTTGTAGAAGAAGTAGTTGAACGACCAGAGGCACCCCGGCTCGCCGAACGGGTCCGAGTTGAGGTCCGGATTGTAGCTGTAGATGTCGCAGTCCTTCAGCGAGATCTCGTCCTCGATCGTCGTCCAGAGGGCGTGACGGATCTTGCTGTACTGTTCGCCAGCAACCGGGCTCAGGTTGCCCTCGATCGAGCTCAGCACCCATTGCAGCGACGGTTCCTTGCTGAATTCATGGCTCTGTAGGGGAAACGGGGAAGGAGAAATCAGTTTTGTTGCCATATGCTGCAGCCAGCCACCAGCCGGCCGGTTAGTTAGTGCTAGGTTCGCAAAAGGGGTTAAAAGATACAGCGATGACGAACCGAGGCCGATAAATTGGCGAGATAATGAAAGGGAGAGATACGCTTTCATAGCGAAATTAATGCAAAACGGTGCCCTGGGAGAAGAATCGTGTCGATTCAACGAGTAAATGAAACGATTTTTTTTCACTTTGATACGCTTTTAACCAAGACGCTCGTGTGATTATTTTGAGATATTAATAAAACATACCATAAACTAGCTTAACCAGGGAACTGGTATTTTACAAAAATTGTCATTACCAGCCGGATGGATGCTTGTTAACACGCTACCGTAACTAAGACGAACGATAAATTTGTAGCTCTTTTGTGGTAAACCATCGTCGATCTATTGGCCGACCCCATATTTGACCCGCGGTACAT
>JXXB01007021.1:0-11562 GCA_000956275.1 Anopheles koliensis
CCATCAGTTAGGCGATACATGTCATCGTTTTCAACTCGTCATTCAAGTCCCTCCATTTTCCTGAGCTATAAGCATAAGTCCAGATAAACGGATTCCTATCCTACGTTTGTTTGCTAATTACATCATCCACATAGTTGGCAACAACGATGCTGTAATCAATATAGATATCCTTAAATTTTCACTGTAACCCCTGTGCTCTCGTTTACCTGCTCTTACATGTACGGATATTGATGACTAGTAAAAAAACACTATCGAAAATCAATGAATTGGCATCAGTAGGCTCATGTGTAGCCAAATTCTGTGCCTGTTCGCGAACTATGTCGTCCAAATCATTATCACCAATGATGCTAAGGTTGACATGGAATTCCGCTGTCACTCTTGTCAATTGGTCATTGGTCAATAAACTGACAGTAGTAAAGTACTGTCAATAAACCCCTAATTATAAATAAAGTCTTACAAATTATTTAGAAATGGTTACATCATGTTGTATCATAAAAATGCCTCAAACATATAGATCGTAGAATGCTGCTTGCTTACTAAATATATTCAGTTAAACAATAACAAACTAACAAGCAATTTGATATACAAACAACCCGTAAAGGAAATGGACCACCACTTTCTGGTTTATTGCCAACTGTTTACCTAACTTTCTTACCTAACTACTACTCAGTCAGGTCGTCCCACACATCAGTTGTGAGGAAATGTCATTCATAGCATGAATACGTTTATATAAATACTGGTATTAGAATGCGTCAAGTGAACGAAGCTACGTAGCATCTCAAAATCACCAACCGGTGTTTGCAACACGAATACTCCCGAGAAACCCCCCTGGCGGGCACAATTTTGAAATCAAATTTCATTTTCTTCAATTAAGCATATAATTATAAAGAAGGCTTCTCGCCACCGTGCTTGGCATGCCGGCATTGGCATGGTTGGGAAACGATGAAAACCAAATGTGACACGGCCAAGGCTAAGGAAGGAATTTTCTTCACGGGACTGGAAATGAGAAGGACGAACACCGCGGGGTGCTACCGCCCCGTTGCCGAGAATGTATTTTGTTGAAAAATTTTCAATCCTCGTTTCACGCTCACCAAGCACGTTGCTAGAATAAAGTCAGGCAATGGCGCTATTTTTCCTCGCGAAAACCAAGCTTCTAGAAGAGCGGCCGCATGCTGCTACCCCCATTACACGAGCAAAGGATGGAAAGTTGATAACATTTGTGGCAGCCTTGCGTTTTCTCCTCGCTCTCCTCCCCGCCATCTCACCGTACTCTGAGCCGATGAATGTTCTGAAAATGGCGATAGTAGCAAACGCAAAGTCCCTTACCCTGCTTGCGTCGTTGCGACCGTTTGCGTCGTTATCCTTATTGATCGTCGACCGTGTCTTAACGCAGGAGTGAGTGTGTTTGAAAAGTTTTTCGCTTTTCCCTAAGGCACCGCTTTTGCTGCTGCTGGAGGATCTTTTCCCATTAAAATGTTTCTTTTTCTTATAAACATAAAAAAGAGATATAGCAGGCCATTATGGCTATAAATTCTTTTCTCCCCTTGCGTACCGTTCCGTCGCGTGCATCTCTGTTTGCCTGCGTATTGTATAGTGCTTTTTTCTCATTTAGCTGATCAACATAGACCGCGTAGCGGGTTTTCCCTGCCGTGCACCATATCTCGGGCTTTTGTGAAGAAACCGATACGATTTCTGCTTCAGCAGCACGTGGAAAAGAATCGCACGCATCCGGAAGGAAGGTATACAAATTCCGCACCGGTCAGAGTGCGAAATACTACGACGCTGCTCATACTTTCACGAAAGTTCAATCAATCCTTTGGTTTCATTGTGTTTAAGTGTTGGTTTGAGAGTGTCGAGGCTATGCTAAATATTGAAACGCATTGATTCAGGCATTTTTCAACACTTCTTGCCACGAAATCATAAAAGTACGTATTATTAGTTAAACAAAGTATTCGTTATAGCTACGAGTGTGAGATAGCTTCTTCAGTTTATTGTAAATCTTGTTTTGAAAACGTAATGTATTTTTGTGAATATTTTTTTTATACTGAACATAACGGTTTAGTTTGCCGAAAGTGTTTTAAGTACTCCAGCCAAAAGATGTGCCTGAGGGGTATTTTTTTTCGTCCCGCCAAATGCTGATTGCTAGAACCGATCGAAGCACGTAACCGTTGTACGTCTTCATAATGTGCTCATTTTTTCACTCCATCCACTTTTTTATACCGCCATCGCTATTACGCCAGTGCTTTTTGTCCTTTCATTGTGCTGCGATACTGCTACCAGTAGCGGGCAGAAACGTTTCCTAGCCTGCGGTACCTTTCCGGAATCCCCTCGAGTGCGCCATGCGAATCGATTGCACCTTTCGGTTCGACTCGGCACGAAATTGGCTAGAGTTCTGTTTTGCGGAAATGGAAGCCATAGCTTTCCGGTCGGTTCGCTGCGGAAAGAAAAACGCTGCGCGGTGCCGAGGGCCGGTGGGGACAATCGGGGCAAAGTTTGGAAGATTTATTAATTTAATGGCCCCCCGAAGGCCTAAAAGATGCCAAATGCCGAATCCTGCAGATGAGAGTAAAATAAAATTTTCATAAATTCTCTCAACAACTTCTTTTGCATCGTTTGCGATCGAATTGAGTTGAGGCGATGTGTCGTGTTTGGATTGGCTGGGAGCGTGAGACGGTGATGGCGAGGGCGGGAAAACACGACCGCGATACGATGGCTTCATCTTTGAGAGTTTGTTAAGATCCATGCCGTCCATTCGAAATGAGTTTGGTCGATTCGTGCAACGATGGCCATATTTGTTCGCTTCTTGCTCGAGTTCTTGTGGAAGAAATTCTTTGTTCTTGTCACTACCACACATCAATTCCACCGTCAGCCATTAACGTTTGTTATTCATCCCTTGTGGTAGGAACCGCTGCTTTGGAGGCAACACCAGTCGCCACGTATACCCACGTACATCCCGTGACCAGACCGGTGCACCAGGACCGCTAGAAAGGGACGTTTAAGAAATTCCCGTTTCGTTTTTCTTTTATTGTTGCCTTGTGTTTCTTTGGAGTTTTGCGTTCTCTCTTGCGATACTCCGAATTATCGTATACCAGCATCCCGCATTACCATACGCATCCTTAATCTCTATCATTTTATCGTTTTCTCGCAATTCACCGTACACTCACGTGAGGTAAGAATGAATCCACCGCTTCGGGAACTCGCTGCGATCTTGTGCATTCCATGTCAAGCGCATATCCTATTGATGATGATCGTCCCTGGCACTCCATTGCGCGCGTTGCCAGTGTGCATTGCGTTTGAGGCCACGGGGTTAATTAACTGATGTTTCGCTGCTGTAAGGTAGCCACAGATAGTTTGAATTGCACAAACAACACAAATGAAACGCAAGACTTCAATGATTTTAATGACTTCGTTAAGCCCAAAGCAGCCATGAGTATATAATAAAACGGGTTGACATTTTTACGGTCTCCCTGTGACCACTGTTCGAAGGCGTATAACGCTTGCAAAATACTGATGAAAATCAATTTAGTAGTACACTTGCCGTACGATGCGGTAAGTTGTTGAAGTTGTTCAATACAACGAAAAATAATAGAATGTAGAAAGCATTAGAACGAATCAAGACAGTAAGGCATGTTTTCGGTTTTTCATTTATTTATTTTTAAAAATTTCAATACTGCTTAGGTCCTGTACTCGGTTGAATTTAATATTCCTTTAAAATCCAGAATATAACAACAAACCCCAAACAAACTCCACCTTTACCTTTTCTCGAACCGGTGCCTTTTCTTCTAAATTGGTTTTCGGTTTCATAAAGTTTGACCCAAAGTTGACAGAGTTGACTATAAATTTAAAGCACATATCTCGAGCAAAACAAAGATTGCTCCATTAACTAGTTAGGACAAGCAAATGGATGATGTAATAAAGAGACTGAACCTTTCTACCAATGAGTATGCTTTATACCGGTAACCTAGAACTGCCGATGGTGACATTGACATTTATGATCTCTCATAATTTTTTTCGCTTTCGGATTTTTTTTAACGAAACAGGTACAATAGTCAAGGTTACAAAAATCGCAATACACTGTATACCCAACATTATCGGATAATATGGTGTTGGTAATGACTGGTGCCAAACAATAAGAAATGCGTGTGTCGAGCGAACGACGGCAAAAAACACATACGATATGTTTTTTTTTTTCATAATCGTTCGTCATAACTATGTTGAACTACCTGTGTCATAACTACCTTACTCAAAATTTTTGCTGGACTTATGACATGGCAGTAATAGTTTTCAATAGCCTTGAACTGTTAAAAAATAATGCCTTTAAATGATTTGGTTTTGAACATGGAAATAGAACCTATGGCAGGTTTACCTTTTTAGAGCATTTGGTTAACGTATATCAACCGCTATGTAAGAAACAATACCGTGAAAGGTCAATAACTATAGAATTCAACGGATGTGCGAGGTGCAAATACGAAACTCCCAGTGTATAATCTTATTGTTATGAATAGTGTTGGATCTACATCTTCAACAACCGAAGTTCAAATAAATTCATTTAAATATTGTAAAACACTGTTTATCTAAGAAGTTTTTATACGAAAAGATACCAGTACATTTTGTAGAAAATGTGTAATTTTATTTTCCTCTGTTTTTTTTAACCATCCTATTGTGGTGGTCGGCAATTCAGTGAACCAAAGGTATCGAACAGTAAATAAAGGTATCGGGCGAAAAACCGGTAATAACAACAACATACCAAACCCATTCGATTGTGAGTTTGGTCGGCTCGGACGTAGTCACAGAGTTAGATTTATTTTTATGTATATGACTCCATTAAGGTAGTTAATTTCGTTCCACCACTTTTCGTCTCCGCGAAGCGAAGCCGGTGATGACGACGACGCTTTTGCCTTTTGAGGATCGGGACTTCCATATTCTCACTCCTAAAAGATCCTTTCCTCTAGCGTGCCCCTTGGGCGGTGGTCTTTTTAGTCGAGTACCTCTTAGCTGCTTCCTTCACGAGGACTGCCACGCACAACACATAAGCTTTGAAGCTGTTGGTCTAAACTCACCAGCGATACAAGCGATACAAGGAACGAGGCATAGTAGGCAAAGAGGATTGGCAAGCCAACCGAATGCAAGATAGATTGTTTATTTATAGCTTCATTAATGATTTCGTTTTCTTTTCTCACAATTCCATAAATATGAGATTAAATGTAATAAATTTAGGACAAGATAGGTTAATTGCGGCCATATTTTAATTTCTCCCAATGCGCTCCACCTCTATCTCGGCAGCAGCAGCAGCAGCAGCAGCAGCAGCAGCAGCAGCAGCAGCAGCAACAGCTTTGGAACGTTCTTGCGGGACCCATTTGCTCTTGAAACGTGGGTGACTATCGGGGGGTAGTAGAAACAGCAGGACTGAAGTGCTCGATAAAGCAAAAGAGAGAAGCTATAGAAATGCTAACCAGACTGGAAAATTGGTACGACACAGCCGGACTGCAGCGCTGCCAGACGTGCCAACGAAATAACATAAAGTAACGAAGGCACAAGAACTCTCCGACTAATTAGGTACGATTTTAGAATCATTTCCGTGTTGAACGAAACAGGAAGAAGCTTGCGTTCAATCCAGGTCCTTGGATGCAGTTTGCTCCGAGCTTCAAGAAGACGTCTGTCGCTAAAACGCCCAGCCTTTCGTTGCGTTTTACCCGTCCCATTGTTCATTGGCTGAGCGAACACTAAGTAATCATGCTACGTGTGCATGCACAATACCGATAGAAATGATCGAGGCGGAAAGCGGAATCTGCAGCAAATGAACCATACCTCAAGTCGCGCGCATGGTTGCACTTATTTTAGATTTTTGAACGACTCACACACCTTCCTAATATAACAAAAGGTAATTAAGTGAAAAGAAAAAATCTTTCCTAGGCTGACTGGCTATCCTAATAGCTGCGTGAAAACTGCATGCCATGAAAAGCAGTATGCAGACAAGCTGCGTTGCCTTCTTGTAATTGCAGTGTCACGATGGCGGAAACATTGAGATCGAAACCCCGAGGAAGAAACGGTGCAGTGGAAGCTCATAATTCACCACCGTCACGCAAGTTTGGGAGAAACGGGCATTTAATCACTCAGCCATGTTTTGTTTCCCTCTTCACGGTAACTGGTTGTATGTGCATCCTGCGTGAGCAGCCCGTTTTCTTTCACACTTCAACTACACTCCCAAATTCCTTCAATATTTAGTCACACCACCTCCCTAGCGTAGACGATTCCGCTCCCAGCATTCTGCCGAATAGTGTAGAGTGGAACGCGAATGCTCTGGCTGGAAATAGTCCTGTGTTAGATGTCAGCACGGCATTATATCAAACGATCTCACACCCTCGATTATACAATCGAAATAACGGGATCGAAAAGTGGAAGTATTGTAGTTTCGGTTTCAAGCCAGTTGGAACTCGAACTCCCAACACATTGTATCGAATTTCAGAGTCTCGATATTTTACTTTTCAGCTGAGTTTTGTTTATTTCCGTCACAGGAAAACTTTTGCATACTTATTCATTTGTAGTTTAATAAAAAAAGAACAATTAATATCTTATTAAAAAGAATTGCCAGGTTATCAATTGAAAATTTTTGGATTTAAAAAGCTGATGAAAAAAATGCAAATGAAACCACAAGCATTGTAAGTAGGATAATAATCTACATACTTGTTGATGTGAGCAATTGAATTAGATATAGTAGTTAAAATATTTTAATAAATTAATGAAAATTATGATTGAACAAAGGCTAGCCTTACGGATAAGCTTTTCGTAATTCAACAACACAGCTTGTGTAATGTCTAACTCAAAGTTCATATTTAATTATGCTCATGACATGTATTTGAATAAAATGTTGATTCTTAGTCATATTTGAAACTGAGTTTTGTTTTAAATGCTGCAGATTCAACATTTTTCAACACATTTATGTACAAACGTGATATAAATTCCTCCAAAATTCAACAAATGAAACAAACACAATATATATACTGTGAAAAAATATTGTACAATATTATTTGTTGTGTATCACACCATCGGCTTTTTATGTTGATCAAAAAATCCTAGGATTACTAAGCGTTATACAGTGTATAAAAGAAAATAAATCATTTGCTGATAATTACTGTAAATTGAAGACATTTTATATTGTTTTCCTAAACAACACAATTATTATGACACATTTCATCCTTAATTCACGTTTTGATATTTTTACCGTCGGCAAAATAGTTCTGTGTCAATCGCCATAACGGTGCTCTATTGTAATATTTGAAAGTATGTACTTTTTGAAGAATAATCTATGTTGTAAAAACCAAAAGCACATAAGTAGCTAGCTTGAACTATATATAAGTAGCGCGTAGGCTATACGGATTTCAAACACAACATACTTTTCTCTTTTTGTAGATTATAGCAAGTTATTGAATGCGAATGTAAAATAACCGTTTATAAATAATTCACTCCATTAAATCTACCGAAGAAGTGAGGTTTGTCTAATACTGCGTGCAAAAATTTAAATCAATTTGGGCGTCATATTTCCAATTATACTTACAATATAACAGCAAGTCGGTGTTGAACTCGTCTCTCAACTATGTTATGAAAACAGGATAGTTTTCCTGTAAAGCCCGTACAGACACTCATACACTTTAAAAAAAATCGTTGAACAAAGCATCATCACTATTATACAACGATATGGCAAAGGAAGTGCAGCGAAAGGAAACCGCAACCGGTGCATCAGATAATAGCTTTCCATGGTTTGCCCAAAATTTTTGCTCATGCCTGTTAGCCTGCGGCTTACTGCTCCAAATAAGCCATCAACGAATTTTATAGCTAATGGTGGTGCATATTAAACAATAATCGTTAATTTCGAACATTTTATCCGTCTAGAACGCCGACCGTAGTTGCATGCCGCACGCGCGTATGTGTGTATGTGTGTACGGAGAAGTATTATGAAAAAATAAAACAAATAAATAAATAAAAACCAACTCCACCAAACCACCGAATCGTAAGTCCCATCCTTAAACGACTAGTCTTTAATCGGTCTTCGGTTTTGTCAACGGCTACATCGGAAGGGTGAAGCAAACAGATGAAGCAAGTCATATAACTTACAATATTTAAACGGATATGTCATTGTTACATTTGAGACATAAAATTTTAATGCCTTTCACATACAAATACACACACACACACATACACAACACACACACACACACACATACACAAAATGCAAAACAGCTACAGAGCATGATCGACGCTGTTGCGACCAAAACTGGAATCAATTCGTTCCAAACTGGTGCTCCAATATCATTTAAATGCCTTTCCGGGCAAAAGCGCGTGGTTTATAAACCCTTTAGATTTGTTACTCAATGTCGATATTGTGCGTACACACGTCGCCGTACGTCTGTGCGACCCCGTACAGCTGGAACCTGTGCCTGAGTTTCATTCGTCTAGCGGATCAAACATTATCATCACTCAACACAAAAGGGGATGTGGTATGAGTGAGTGCGCTGAGCGGGGGTTGGAGAATGTATTGAAATCGGAATTGGAGTTTGCCGGTCGTAAAAATAGATAACACGTAATACATGGTTATTATCCTATGCGTTTCATTCATTCATCCCTACCGTTTGGCAGCACCACAGTAGGGTAGTATGGGAGAGCCTTGTTTATGTCTGCGCACACACTATTTGGCTGCTATATATGAATATTTGTTTAAATTGTGTACCGATAAACGATAGTTAACTTCATGTTTATAGTCCAAAAGCCTACAAGATATACCACTGCTATGGATTTCAGCTTTCTTGTACATTTGTATTTTTAAAGTAACGATGAAATGCTAAAATGTTACATTTAGCTATAACTTCTGTGCTTTTCTCAATACACCAAATGCATTATGATAGCTAGTTGCAAAACAGGATGTTGCAGGGACTGCACATATTGCGTAGCTATCCTTAAACCACGGGGATAACAAGAGTGGTCTGTTTCGGAGAATAACACAGAACCTAGTTTCAGAAGCTCTTTCCTTGTAAGTAACCGAGCCTCGAGTGGAATCCCCGTAATCCTTCTCTCGGCCCTTTGTTCGGACGGGCTCGTTTTGCTTATCCATATCGTACGGTTGCCGCAACGGTGTACATCAGTGCCATGCTTCTATCTACGGGTCATTAAAATGTCTCATTATCAGTGTATTATTTTCTCGCTAGCAGACAATTCCGACTGCCCTGCACTCCAACCCGAGAAGATGACAACGCTCGTCGTTCGAGTGTGTACTGCAAACAAAGCTTGCCAAAAGTGAACCCCGGGCTGCGGCGGTATGGGTACCGTATCCTGGTGATCCTTTCAGCCATTTATGTCACACCCTTGCGCAAAAGGGCAGAAACTGGACTCAGACGAATGTCCGCATCGAGGTGTTAGAAACGGTCCATCCGCCGTGCTACTGACATGCGGACATGTCCGTATTCGTATGGTCCGTCCATATAGGAAAATTGTTCCCAGCGGCCAGGGATTTACGAAGAGATTTAATGAAAAGTTATACAAACATATTAATGTTCGTCCCATTAAAAGTGGTAGATTATCAGCATAGATCAAAGCCACCCACCCGTGGATTAAAATGGCTTACCAGGCCTTTTCTGCATGTCCCTGTGAGTATAGGGAGCACCAGTGTGTTTCCCAAATGGATGCTGACGCTATGAACCCCTTTGCGGCAGTACAAAATTGGTCAGCTCTTCTCCACAGGACAGGACAGAATCAAGCATAAACTGTGCTGTAAGGCTGACAGTGGTATTGATGGGAAGTCAATTGTGTAAGAATGTACAAAAAGGTCTAGTTGTGAGCAATATTCGATTTATTATGAAACATTTTAACTGCGTAAACGGCAACTTATGCAGAAAGCTTTATATAACGACTACTATACATACAACGGCTCTATACGCTTAATAGTAGGAATTTGGCATTCACTTTATATGCAACAATGGTAAATAGAAATAGAATAGAGTAATATAATATATTATATATTATGCAATAATAGAATAATAGAAAGTATACAAGGATGAATTAGTTATATCAGATTAATTGGTAACAATTTATAAAGTTTTCATAATATGCTTCGCCACAACGGAATGCCCAATGACTCTATCTAACGAGTAACGGGTTTAAAACGAAGTTTCACAATTAATCTGAGAACTGGAAGATTCTGTACGATTTGGTTCACATGCATAAATGTTCACATTTCCTTATTTAAACCGATTGTTGTATTTCATTTTTGAAATACATTTCAATAAATGATTTCAACATAAATAAATGAACATTTCAACTTATAGAAAATGTATCCAAGCTAACTTGCCCTATTTCTTATCTTATTATCTTTATCTTCCGATGCGAATAAAATTTAAATTTGAACCTTAATTTTGCCGTAAAATGAAATTTATCGATAAGAAACAATATTTCCAGCACAGGTAAAACATCATGCCAGCGAGTTTAGTTGGTTTCATTATCAAAAATGTTTGTGTATTGATTAAAAGAATAATTTAAAAAATAATTTATTTCTCAAAATATTTAATACAATCCACTGAAGTAAAAAACAACTCCAAGCCAAAAGTCCTCAATAATTGTATTTGTGTTGTTACAGCATTGATATAAATTAAATATGCTCGTTGGGCATAAGGTGTCTGCAACATTCATGCAAGTTATTGCGAAGTGGAAATGTAACATAAAATAAGAGAGCATGCGTGGGAAGTATAAATAGCCAAGCGAATCGTAGTAGCAAATCGTGTGCAGCTCTCGCACAGTTCATCACACACCGTTATGCCGATTTTGATTTGAGTTATTGCCCTCATTTCAAGCGCGAGGTTCGAGATGTCAGAAGGATAAAGTAGGAATTATTTTTTGATTCAATTTATTTTATCTGCGTGCATATATGTAGCGACGATTAAAACGAGTCAAAACTTTTTTTCCTACCCACAATTCGATCATGCTATTTATACACGGAACACAGCGTTTCTGATAGTTTATTGCAGTGATCTATTCGTAATAAGATAATATTATCAAAAAGAGCGTGCAAATGCAATGGTTATCCAAAATTTAAGTCATTAGATTGCTATACAGCTGGAACCGAATAGTATAGACATAATTGCACCAGTCTTTCATACGATACAAACAGTGCGACAATCTCTTTTATAGGCATATTTAACAAGTGAGGTTTTGCAGTTGGTGGTTGGATTACTAGTGGGTATTCAAACTAAAATGGATCCAATTTGCTTATTTTCTCTTTCTAGGATTACCAGATACAGGCATATAATTTTTGGATTAAACATTACATCGTCACACGATATGGTTTTTCATCAGTATAACCCACCATGAATCACAGGTAAGGATAAAAGAGATTTGAAACTAGACGAATTATTTGTGGATCTATTGTTGATAGCTTTGTAAAGTAAACTAACAACTAGCGAAAATATGGTGAAATTTTCATAGTCCGTTTCATCTACACTGTACATTTTTATATCATCTGCATGGTCCGTCACACGAACCAAACTGAACGTTATCCACAATCGTTCATAATAAAAA
>JXXB01007036.1:0-14038 GCA_000956275.1 Anopheles koliensis
ATAGGTCAAAAATGTTCAAATTCAAAGGAAGCTTATAATGGAAAGATCAGCCCCTATATTCGAGGTAAATTCAAAACTGCAAACATATCCGTGTGTCAGAGCATCAACAAAGCATTTGCCATATTAACCACACGATAGTAATGACGAATGTTGCTCTAAACAGCAAATTTAGAGGTAAAAAATTAGGAGGAAAAAATATAATTCATTTTGGTGGTTATTATCAACCAAATTGCTTTAATTTGTTATGTGTAATTCTGAAATATTTGGTTCCAACTCTAAGTTCATTTTCACACACATCAAAGCAATGCGTCCAAATCAGAATGAATTAAGATCCGTTTACGGTATAGTTTACCTGCCGAAATGTTCACACTACCATAGAAGAGTATAGAGAAACTCGCATTAATGCTCCTCTAAAAAACAGCTCCCTTATGGAGTTATTATATTTTACCCTTCGTGGCATAAGTTGATCTCACATTTTCCTTTCGGTGTCGCTCGATTTTATTCCATTCCACCTTTCTGCCAAAGAGAGTGTGTGTGTGTGGTTGGTGTGCAGCTTAGGTTGCGTAACTCCGGCAAGAAGCCTGTCTCAAAATGCATACTATCACCCCAAGGGCAGTTATATGGCAGTAGTACACCGCACCCAGTGCACACTAGAGAGAGAGAGAGAAGAAAAAAAAACGGCGGCAACGAAACCCGGAACCTGTCAGAGTAGCGCAAACCGTGTATATTCAATGGAATCAACAACCAAATGGATTTCAGTACGTACGCCTTACGTTGCCTTGGCTCATTCCGATACTTTCATTTTCCTCACAATCCGTCAGATTCCGATGGTACACGATGGGGTCCGGTCAGTGGTGAATGTCAAAAGCACGAGTCGAGCAGCGGCTCACCATACACACAACACCACTCGTACTGTTGTGATCAACCCTTCACGTGCTGGGGAGGTGGAGTAGTTGAATGAATGTTTTAGGACCAAATCGTGTTGACGCTCGCGCATGAAATCGAAAGCGGAGAGTGTCGTTCTGCCCGTGTTTTCGTGCCCACGGTACGTCGTCGTCGTGTGCAATATTTGACCGAACGTCCAACTATCGGTCGATTGTTCCACCGAAACCGAATCCATTTGATTAGGTTTCTATGTCGAATCGTTATTATTTACCGATGGCATAACATCGAAGGGTTCGACGAAGCCAATGGGGTTTAACAACTACAGCCACTAGTGCTGCAGCAGCAGCAGCAAGGAGGCTGCTTTTGAGAGTGTTTCTTGGCTAAGTCGTCGCCCGTGAGCAAGAAGAACCGAATCGAAAAGAAAAAAAAACACCCTCTCTCACACACACACACACACACTTCTAGAGCGACCGTGTCTCGGGTCTGTGGGATCTGACTTAAGTAACAGCGCGATGGAAGCGAGGCTTTAAAATGTCAAAATACCAAAACCTGATCGTCAACTATCGCACGATTAGACCAAGCGGTGGTGATCATTCTCCCCACACCCTAGGCAAAGCCGATTGAAGGTATTTGACCAGGATCGCATAGGGGTGATTATCTGTGAGTTAGAATTACGTACGTGGAATGAGCTTTTAATATTAAAACGTTTTAAAACACATTTCACATGTACCTACATGACTTGAGCGTAGATGAGCTTAAGCGAGAAACCTGGGTTGAACTAAATTAAGGTCAGGTAGGGTGGTGGTGTATGCGAACAGGTTTATGTCGATCATAGTAAGCATTGATTTGTTCGATCGGTTTTCAGCACTACCGTAGCGTGCCTGTTTAAAGCCACATAACGACGGTTCGCGATGCAACCGCTGTTGAGGCAGCTTTCTAACGAACTAACTAACTAACTACCAGCAAAGATGCACTACTAACCTGCGTGCGTTGAAACTCCTCAATGGCTCGGAGTGCCGAATCGGTCAGCTTGACGAAAATCAGCTCCTTGTTCTCATCGTTCAGACTGCCTTGCTGTGACAATCCATAGCTCCCAGCGCACAAAGCAGCCATCTTGGCAACGATGTGCTGCACTCGGTCCAACTGATAACCAGATGGATCCCAATGGTGGTGGTAATGGCACAGGGCACAGGTGTGCGTGGAGATTTGGGACGAGCGACTAGCTCGGTGTTCACTCGTGGCAGCAGCCGACGGACGATATTCCTTCTGCTGCTGCGTGTGTCTTGCAGTCAATGCTGCAGGCAATAACAATAGTTGCACTACCGCTTGACAACCTTGCAGCAGACGGCCAGACGCACCAGCATACACGCGCGCCTTCTGTGTATGTGTGGCTAAGTGTGTGTGTATATATATAACACGCGAGCACTCGCTGCAAGGTAGCAGCAGCCACCGTTGTTACTATTGTTGTTGCAAAACAACCACCGCGCGCTTATGTCGATCGTCGGCCAAACTTTTGGCCTCCACCATCCACGACAGCAACAAACCCACCAACAATAGTAGCAATAATCACTCACTACTACACGCAAGCACCTACACCGCGCACACACGGCAACAGCCGAACGCTGTTGGTTGTAACTTTACGCTGCTGCCCTGCTGTTGCTACCGCAGTGTGGAGCTGTGTCGTGAAGGCGACCAGCAAAGGCTACGTGACTGCACAACACACCAGACGGAGCACACACTCACACACACGCGCACACACACGAATTCTAGGCTGTTGTGTTGTGTTGATCTCGCTGTTGATCACAGGACACCACACTTCGCTGCACTGTTTTGCTCCTTTTCCCGCCGTGACGTTAGTTGGTGTGCACCAGCACAAAACGACATTCGTGTGCTCTAAGGGTACGACGCTACTGCGCTGGCATTCGCAATATTGCGCCGCTTCGTTTCGTCGTTATTTCGATATTATTTTAGTGTGCCACCCTCCTGGCTGGACGTACGTACCACCACGCAGCGGCAGTGGTGTGTTGTTGTGGTTCGGTGGCTCTCTATTCCGCTCCTCAACCTCCTCCTGCTTCTTCTTCTTCTTCTTCTCACCCTTCTTCTGCCACCAGCAACAACCCTGCGCTCTTATTCGCTGGAAGTCGTCTTCCACCGATTTTGCCACGTTAAAATTTCAATGAAATATTTTTTTTCTTTTTTATCTTGCCGTTCGACTCTGCCCTCCTGCTCTACCGCACGTAATGGTGCAGCAGCTTCGTAGCTCTCATTCTCTCCGTCTCGCTACCTCTCTCACACGGAGAGCACGCAAAAAAAAACGCACTCACACTCGCACGCGCCGCTCTCGTCTGTGCCCGCGCACGCACACCTATCGTACGCACACAATTTCACACGCAGCACGCGCACCGCGCACACATACGTACACACTTGCAAGAAAGCGCGTGCGCGCACTTACTCTCTCGTTCTCGCACAACCGCACACACGCACAGGCTCACACACCACCGACCGTCCCACTTCTGCACGTTCGCGCCACCGTAGGTAAGTCGCAATGGGACAGACACGAAAGGCGTACGGGGCGCAAAGGCAAAAACAAGATCCGATCTAACGGATTCGAGCACCTTTTTATTCGCGTGTATTGCTTCTCTCCGTTGCACGTCGCGCACCGACTAAATATACTTCACAGTTGCCAAAATATGCAACACTTTTTAACGGGGTCCCTATTATCTGCGGGCTGCTGCGGTTCACAGCTGCACAGCCGCTCGAGTCACAACACTGCACTCCTCTTCGTCGCACGGTGGTGTAAAAAGACGCACATTCAAACACACTGGCTGCGCCGAATGCGGTCTCTAAGCGAGCAGCACACAATCCACTACACACGGAATGAATGCACTATGAATCCGGTTTTCCTCCTTCCTACGAAAAAAAAGTATACACACACAAATCAGTTACACACACACACACAAACACCCATACACATACTAGTGCCTCCTTTGATCAATCCCGTTAAGGTAAAGGGGGAATTCTTACAGATGGCTATTATACTGTGCACCACTGTTCAACGTTTCGCAATAGGCCTAGGACCAACCGGCCGAAGGCGGGTACGGGACGAATGGTTGGATTCTTATGTGATGATATTTTCTCCTAAAACATTTGACCACTTTCTCTTCTCGGCGTTACTCGATTCAACTGTCACGGAGCGGTACAATATGTTGCAATTCGTTGATCTACGTGCATGGCACCGGTCGCCGATACGCACTGGCAAGGTTCAACATTTCTGTTTCAAAATGGAAAGGGTGTTTTCGTAAGCAGGCTTCCAAGACGATGACACAATCAATTGCGAACACGTTTAACTTCTCATGAGTACAACACCGTTCAGAGGCGCGTTCTATTTTCCAAGGATGTCATTTACACTTGCTGCATCATCTTCCAATGAGCAAACCAGGACGAAATACATTTGTCTACACACTGCCCACAAATCATAGACTACCTGGATCTACTTACGATATTGTCGCGACACGTCATTAAGCGTGAATATTAACGACGAACGTGCGACGGGAATTCCATTACTTTTGTTTTAAAAACAGAGCATGCCGGCAACATGCCTAATTCGTTGCGGTGGAGATTATTTACATAGCCTCCTAGCACTATGATCATTTATACAATGCACATTCCATATCAACCTATTGTTAACTGTCGCAAAAGTTGAACAAAACACACATCCGGATGGCGAAAACATTTTTGCACTCCTAGCCAAAGCCATTCAATATGTTTCTTCTTTGTTGATCAAATAAAGTGCCACCGCTGCGGTGTGCGATGAAATATTTACGTCGCATAATCGCACTCCCGCGCACACCAATATGTGCAATTGGTGTGCACACACACGCACACAAACGCACACAAACGTTAGGCGCACGCATGCAAAAGGAGAGGGCTTTAAACACTTCCTTTGCTTGTTTAAACCTTTCGTGATAACATGAAAGCCAAGTCTTTCTTTTTTTATACAGCCTTGAGCCGAAAAAGTCGAAGGTGCCATGTGTGTTTAGGGGTCAGTTCTTGTTCACACACGCATACATTCCTGGGTCCATGCGCTTCGTCGTCGTCGTTCAACACCTCCTTCGGCATAGTAGGCAGCAAACACCAACTGCTCCCCCTCTCCCCTCCCCGCCCCCTACCCCCCGCCAAATGAATGAAGCAGGCAGGGGATTACCTTTTATATCGTTCCTTCAATCTTTGTGTCCGCCGGCCCAGGGCAAGAATAGAATCGCACCGACACAACGGCGCACGAAGGGCAAGAAAAAATTAAATGTAACCTGCAGGTCACACTGATTGGATGTGTTCAGCGTACTGTTGCTGTTTTGTCCACACACACACAGACGCGCGATCCTGCACACATGTTGAGCTCGCATATTTGCGCACTCGTCGAAGTGCACACAGGGGAGGGAAGTAAAACACCGATTCCCAACGAACTAGACACACCATCAAAGCAAACGACCAAAAGCTACGGCGACGACGACGACGACGACGACACAACGATAGACAGAGACTTGGACACGCACGCACACGACACTAGACAGAAAGGAAAAAACTCTCGCATGAAGATTGGACGGACCCGTTCGAGACGGGGTGGCACACTAGATGGAAGTTTGGAAGATCCGTGTTCAGCTCGAAGCAGCCGCAATTCCTACACGACTTATCGTCGTTTTCGATGTGTGATTTTCTTTTTCCCTATGCTATCCTTCCCCTCGTTCGCGTCACACCGTATGCAGCGCACCTCTCCATCTAGCCATCACAGTAAACCGTCGGTCGTCGTTACTCATTGCAGCGACTCTGTCCTCCTCTCTGTCACTCTTACATCACACTGGCTGGCTCTTGTCATTAGTGTTGCCTCCAACGGAATTGCCAAAAATTGCAGCCACCTTATGGGGAGATGGCGAGCAGGGAATAGCACCGTCTGCACGTTTGGCTCAATGTCTAGCTTTTGGGCACCAACTGCAAGACTTTGCTGTTGCTGCCACTGTGCCCTTTGTCCAGCTGTTCAGCCACGGCCAGCCAACAGCCTGTTGAAGGATGCCTGTGATGGGATTTCCCCAGTCCGTGCTCGCACTTCACACTAACCGTCGTGCACGATAGAAACTAGTTCGCCATTGTGTTCAGCTCGTACAGTGGGAAGTTCACTCGGCAACTGCACGGACCGATTGATTCAGGATTGATGCACAAGAATATTACAGTAAAAACCGTTCCTGATTAGGTTTTGTAATGGATTTTCATACTCTTCTGGTTCACTGCTTTCGCGCACACGGCTCTACTCTCTACACACAATTAGGCCACACACACTTTCTCGTACGCTCCCTTTCTGGTGACGACGTCCACGGACGGCGAGGACGGCGAGGCAACAACGTCCGAACGTGTCTCGTCGAAAAGGTGAGAGCGAACCTGCCACCTCCATTCACAGTGTTTTTTATGCAATTTTATCAATGACAGCTTTCATTGTGGGTAATGAAAACTTCCTGATCATGATATAACGCACCTTATCGACCCAAACCCCCGTATGTCGTGCAACTCCCAAGAATTACACTTATTACACTTTTCACCAACCGAGTGCGAGTGAAAATTGTTCCTAAAAGTTCTAAAAACTACTGACAAATGCCTTCCGAATAGGGAAGTTGACAGCAGATCGTGACAGGCACAGTGGCAGACAAAAAAACTCCTACTGCATTCCACAACACAGACGTTCGTTGGAAGTCCGAGTGCAATTATTGCTTCCACTTGTTTTGCACAAGGAAGTAAACAACGATGTGTTCAAACTTTATTTAAAAATTCATGCAGATTTGAAAAATTATAAATAGAGTAAAATATTAAATTGTCCACGTTAGTGAAAATCTGACGTAAAATGATGACATTTTCTGTGCACAGCTGTGGCACAAAGGGATGCTTGAAATGGAATCAATCAGCTGGGTAAATATGACATTTTGAGGATATTTTATCGACAATCTTCGTTTTGGCTTGAATTTGGCGAAAATTGTGTAAAAGAGAATACTTTATAGTATGTTTCCGAAACAAAGAATCTGTTATTTTTAGACAGTGTGTTCGTCAAAAGACGAGGGAATTGGATTTTCTAATTGAAACAATTACGGCAATTTATTATAACTTCAACGAAATTTAAACGAATTTCTACCGATATGTGGAACATTATCATATTGAATATAGTAACAAACAAACTTCCGCATTATCTAATTTAAACAAATAATATTAAGAAATATTTTCGGATTTAACATTCTTGACATGGGATAGCAGCTTGTGATATGTCGTAAAAAAATTCATTTTTCGTTGGTTTCATTATTGCAGAATGGACTGATTGGGAATGGTGTATTCATATAGTTTGTTTTACATGCGTAGAAGTATGACTTAGAATATTGCAATGCCGGTTTGCAGCAGCCTCCAAGGAAATCCTGTTGCCAAAATCATTGTAAACGGGATGAAAGAGCAGATATATTACGATTTCTTTTGAAGCGTGTTGAGGAGTTGATGGTCGGTCGAAAGAACTTCTCGCTTCAAGTGATTCTAATGATTGGTGACAATTGATTCTATTCCAACCTCTTTTTAATCACACGGTCACTCTACGTATCACGCTGTGAAGGGCACTTATGTTTTTGCCTTTTTGAAACGTTGTCGCGCTTGTGCTTTCGTGTACCGGTTCCTTTCGTGACGAGGTTCACTCGTCCGGGATGTATCATCGGTTTCCTCTTGTTTTTGAAAATCTAAAATTTTAGTTAAAATGTCGGTACTGTAATTTTGCTGTATGGGAAAGTGCATTTTACGTGTTGTGATAACATTACAAAATCTTTATGTACCTTCTAGTAAATCAATTGGAGGATCAAGCAATCCTTTCTGTTGAAGCTTTTTGTAGTACCATACTAATTTCGCTATTCCGAATCCCATGCTGGAGATCACCATTACGATAAATACCATTAACGAGGTATACTGTCAAAATAGGGGTAAGATTTTATATGAAACATATCAAATTTTAAACACAAACTCAAAACAAGTACCTTTATGGTCGGATTATCCGTCAGCAACATATCTGCTAGCACGATGCACAAACCGACAATGCATCCTATGGCGCTACCAATAAATGGTGAACGTTTCTCGTTTTCACGCTCCTTGTTGCTTAGTGTAGCTGCTTTGCGGGCCGCCTGTATGATGCCCATGTCTTGAGGTTGAAGTTGGAGCGCTTTCCCGTAGGAAAGAAGTGCCGTATCATACTGCCCAACACCCATGCTCACTTCCGCCTTTCGGAAGTAACCTTTCGCCCAGGTCGGATTCAATGCGATTGCTTTGTCTGCGTCTTCGTTTGCATAGTAGTACTGGCGCATCTTGCAGAACGCTAACGAACGATTGCTGTACAGTATCGGATCTGCTGGGCTTAGTTTGATGGCATGTGTGTAGTGTAGGATCGCTTCAGTAAAATTGCTAGTTTTAACGCAACGATTTCCTTCTTCCTTCAGCTCATCGGCAGTAAGGTTTAGGGTACTTTTGCCTGACTCCTTCTCGGGCGGCACAGGGTTTCCGTTGGTAGTATTAGGCTGTGTCTATTCGGAAAAAAACAGACCAACATTTCAGCACCAGCTTAGATAGATACCAAGAAAAACTAGGCCATCGTAAAAATCTTACCATCGTATGTCAAAATGGTGCAAACGTTTTTAGTATTTATCTAACACGAAACGATCGTTTTCGATTTATTACATCTATCTAAGAATTGCAACTATTAAATTAGTTCGATGGCTACACTCTTAGCAAGTCATCGTATTATGAATATTTTAACATGCCGAAAACGATATCAATGTTTTTGTTGATAAAGAAACGTTTGACAGTTTGACATGGGAACATGACAGTGTTGCCAGCACCTTTATGAAATCCTCTCCTCGTTAATGTCAATTTGCAATTAAAAAAAGTTATTCACCACATCTTTGTGGTGAACGTTCAAACGTATCGTTTTTCTCATACCTATCTGAAAAAGTAAAAACAAAATTATCTAGCTTATTCGCCGTTAATTTGCACCGTATCCTAGTTTACCATTAGTGCTGTAATCATCACTGTGGACGTGGCCCGAAATGTTCAATTCTCGCTCAAAATCATTGCAAGGAATTAAATATAAATAAGAAAAACGGATAATATAATGTTGTAACAAAAAAATAATACATTCTCACATTTCTACCAGCGTGAAGTACGGTCCCCAGAGTAATTTTGTTTTGTTTTATTTGAATGCTTCATATAATCGTGATACGATCGATTCAACTCAATATAAACTTAAAAATATCAAAGCTAAACATGGAATATATAATAGTTTGCCTCTGATACAGATGGAAAGGGTGTAGGCAGGTGGAAGGGTGCTGTGGCCTTCAATCGGCGATCCTGTTCCTCTATCCACAAACGGTAAGTCCTGAAGAAGTCTTGTAGAAGACGTGCATCATCTTGTTCCTTTTCTTCTATCTGCTGTAATATATGCGCGTGGATGTAGACATAAAAAAAACAATACTTTTGCTAAACTTCTGCCGTTCGGTCGCCTAAGTATTGAGATTGGCGGTTGTTCTTTCCATATGCTCAATCATCGCTCAGTTCTACGTCGTCTATATTTACATCCTGCAACACAAAATCAGATGGGTTACGTGCATGCTGTGTTTATCAAAAAATATATTCATCCTACTTACCGAAGTGTCGATATTATCGTCTAGGTTCAGGGCTTCTATTTCTGATTCGAAATCCTCGAGGGAACTTTTTCGTTTTACCTGCGCTGTTGCAGAGCCGCCGATAACACTGGCGACCGTTGCAGCTCCTGCTGTGGCCGGCGCAAGTGTGCTTCGTGGCGGAAGGTTGGTGGTACTGTTGATTGAATTACTGTTCACGATGGTTGGCTCTGCATGCTTTGAAACCGATGAAACCTTGAATAAGAACGTTCCGTTATACACTATCTGTCTGAATTTCGTACGAGTAACACGTGTTATTCGTGTTAACGTGTGTAGCAGTTATTTAACGTACAATTTCACCAACGTTCCCATTTGGTAAAGACACGATCGCTTCGTTTGTTGCGCTAGGATTATAGTCGAATTTTCCTTCATTTTCTGCCGATTTCATCTCTTCTATCGGAGTGCGATCAATGTTAAGTGGTACCTACAAGCAAAAAAAAAACAATACATATTTGAACCGGGAGACATTTTTTTGGGATCTAGATGGCTCTGACAGCAACTTACTTTGGTTGCAGCATCTGCGGGTAGAAGTGTGCTGCGCTCCGGTAGCAAAAATTGCTGCGTTTTTACCGAATCATAGAAGCCTGGGAACAGATTTTCGTACTGCTGTGGATCGGCCAAGCTTTGACCGGCTTTTTCATTAATCTTCGCTAGCTCGGTGCGCCAGATTTCGAGCACGTGGGAAATTTTGCTAGGTAAGTACGTCCTGAAATCGAAAGGGTGCACATAATTTAATTCATTCTCATAACAACAACAATAACCGATGGGCGTGTGTCAAAAAGCGATGACTCACCGAGCAAAGAATGCCGCTTCCGGTATCCGGTTAGTTTGGATTAAAATTTCCAAACACTTCTCTAGATCTCCAAGCAGAAACATGGACAGGAATGAGATGTTGAACTTTCCCTGCGTAACACCGTTTTCGCCCAAATTTCGCAGCATATCCGCATCGCCTGGTGAGGAGGTGGAATCGGAAAGAAACACGTGAAAAAATATCAATAAGCATCCTTTTAGTGCAGTAGACAAGCAATCGGGAAACGATAGGCATCGTCCCCGACACTCGGAGTGGAAGTAGAACCCCCATTCTAGGTTGATTACATTTTATGTGCTGTATATTATTAGCACCACCGTCGTTTCGTCGGTGACCAATGCACGATGTTTAGGCAGCAAAGCATGCAATATGAGCAATCTGGAACCTGTTTAAGGCTGCCAGTTGAACGTTGAAGTCAGCTCAACAATTTATAGTGAGTGAGATTCCTACTCCGTTCTACTCTTCCTCCCCAAAATGTGTCACACATTCAGGATACAATTACTTTGAGAGCAAATACATCGATATGGGTGATTCGATTTGCAATGAAAATTAACCAGTCAATTCAAATACCCTTTCCCTGACGTAGCGCCGGAGCGAATGCTTACCCGTACTGGTAGCGAGCAGCAGTAAACCACCGTAATCGTTCGCATTCGTTAGACACTCCTTGACGAGATCCAGCTTGTTCTTGCTAGTGGCAATGCTGGCGAGCTGGCTCCACTTCTGTGCGCTGTCCGACTCGCGGGCAAGCAGCAGGGCCGTATCCAGATCGCCAATCTTTAGCGCGAGTTCAAAGCGATGCTCTGGATCGATCGAAACTTGCAGCGCCTGCTGACGGAATCCTTGCATTTCCAGGAAATGAGCCACACGCGTACGATGCTCCTTCGGGATGGTGGGTAGCACCCGGTCCGCCGTTTCGAAATCTCGACGCATTACAGCCGTCTGATACTCCAATACGGACAGCAGCAGGGCAAAGCTGGTCACGTTGAGCTCTTTGTCGCCGAGATATAGCCTGAAAGGGAGTGGAGCAAAAACGACAATATATTTATATGCACCCACCCTCACAATGTGCAAATCTCGCCGATCTTTCGTACCTGTTATCTTTCGGCACGTAACCGAGCAGATACATAGTTCGATCCAGATGTGAAACGGTAACGATTTCTCCGCCGACGTAGTAGTTAATGCGGTTAACAGAATTAGTATAGATGAAACAATCGCCAACCCATAGGCCTGTGCGAACCAATTCGTTCACTTCGCCCAAAACCTAAACAAAAAGGGGAGCAGAGTAGCAGGGTATGAAAAATCGAATCATTCCATTGCTTCCAGACAAACCAGAATCCAGACAAACACTACTGGTGCGTCTCATACGTACATCGAACGCTTCCTCGATGCCATCTTCACTCAGCTGCTGTTTGGTGGCCAGCGCATTTTGGATCATTCCGATGTCAACCTTCAGTATGAAGTACGAATCTTCGGTGGCCAGGCAGACCAGCGTGCCCGCTTCGTTCCAGAAGACATGTCTAAGGTAAAATAAAAAGCATACAAATACAATGTTGTTACAAAAACAAAAAACAAAATAAACTATTCTAGCGTTTTTCTTTCTACTTTCACCTACCTGGGTTGAACCTCGATTCGTCTGATAAGTTCCAAATTCTCCCAATCATAGAACGTCAAGCCGGACGAGGTTTTCACTCCAAGCAATTGACCACCAAAGATACCTAGGTGCAAAAAGACACAAAGGAGATGAGCATTAATATATCGTAACGAACACACTTAACCACGAAAAAAGCGTGCATCATCATTATACACAGTTCACAAATAATGCTCTCCTTTTAGGTTACAATGAGTTACAAGTGTGCGTATGTACCTTCTACAGAAGAGATCAATGCGGTTTTACGGTAGCATGTTTTTTTTTAAACACATAAAGGTATCGGCAGCGATAATAGGAAATGGGAAAGAATAGAGAGAAAGAGATTCAAGCGTAAACATATTTTTCTCAACCACAGCGAACACGTCTTTTCTCGTCTCGTATAGTTTTACATTAATCTGCAACCGGTAGAAACGGTTGCAACCTACCTTCTGCACCGTAGTCCGGGGTAAAGCTTTTGCGTTCCTTAAAGTTGCGGAACAGTTTCACGGTACCGCTCGATTCGCGCACCGCATACTCGCTGTTTTCCGATGCCCACACAAACTCTTGCGCCGACCCGAATGCCTTATTACGCAGCGCCATCGACGTGTAGATTATGTACTCCCCGTCGCCACACACCACCACGAACCTGTTGATTAGTATTGCGTAGAAGAAAAAAAAACCGATATGTTCAAAATAGTGGTAATGTTTCGTTAATCAGCGACTACGGGGATATACTGTACCTTCCGTTCGGATTGTGCGCGATTGTCTGTGGATAGATTTCGCAAGCACCCATATCCTTAACGGCCACCGGCAAACGCTCTCCGTCTTTGATTTCCGTTCCTGTACACAAAAAGAAAGGGGGTAAAATGACATAAATTTTCGATGCCAATCGTTCAAAACCTCGGCTTTACTCTTCTGGTTCCATTTCGCCCTTGTTTCTGGTGAACGAGCGGAAATAGATGAATAATTCATTTTTGGCCAACACTCCTGTCGCACAGAATCATACATTCGCTATTTTTATTCGGTAAGAGATTCGGTTAAACTATGACAAATTTAATGCTAACACTAGAGAATAGTTCCATATAACCAGCGGGTAACGGGTTGGCTAAGAAAATGTACACAAATAATAAATATTTGTTTTTTTTTCTAGACTGCCTGTTTTTTGTGCGCAAAAAGTCATACCAGCACATTAATCATACTAATGAGTCGAACGATGTCCGTGTAACTGAAATCGTTGTTTAAAATGCACTTGCAAAACCTTCCTTCTCCAAAAGGGGACAATACAGCCGAAGAGGGTATAGGTAAGTGAACCCGGGAAAAATGCATGTTTATTATTTTGACCTCCGGAACAACGGTTTAGCTACCCGATTGTCTTATGCAAACGGGCGCAATGCACGTAGTTGCAGGGGGTGAGAGTTTAATCTTTCTAATGGAGATTGCATGAACGTTGGGGGTGCCCTAAGGTGAGATATTTTCAGTCATTTTCAATTGTTACTTCCGGATCCATCTGTAACGAATACGTGTGCTCGTATTGGTACTGGAAAAATATGTTATGCATCTTTTTTTTTTTTAGCTGGCAGGAACAAAAAACAAAACAATAAGTGCGCTGAATACACTGCAGTTTGTTGATGTAAAAAAGGGCCATAGAAAGATGAACACGCTCGAATCTAAGGAGACTTAACGTAGATTCTAAAGCAAAACAGTTTGACAGCTTTTTGGGATAATAAGTTTCACGAAGGGGAAGTTTGGGTAATGTGATTTTACTGTGCAAAACACAGCTTGATTATTGCATATACACAATTAAAAAAATTTTTTAATTTTTTTTAAAATTTAAGTAACATTTTTTCACTACAGTTTTGTAGGCACGCAATGTTATTTTGGTATGATATCTGAACCAAGCGATTTCTGAGATTTGTATTTGTAAAAATTGTATTTATAATAATGGTTCAAACTAATTAACGTTGAAGACCATAAAAA
>JXXB01007082.1:0-14519 GCA_000956275.1 Anopheles koliensis
GCAGCAACCACAGAATCCAAAATATCGCCGCCGGAATGGGATCCACACGATGCAGCAAATTTCGTACGGTTAGCAACGACCGAGGGTTGGTTTCTCTAGAAGCAGTGAGTTTAATAATATCATATTTTCAATAAAATACCAGAGTTTTGCGAGCGTGTTGCAAAAATCTAACTGTTACGTGTTTTGTCTTGTTACTCCATGGTGCTTCATATTCACTCTTCATCCAAGTAGGCAGGTTTTCATGAGATGCGTTACATTAACGAAGCGTTACGCTTTTAAACAGGAATAGGGACATCTTTTTCATTTCTGTCGTGCTCTCTACCAGTGTGCTTGGTTGCCTGGAAAACAATTTCACAGAATACTAATAATTGGTCACAAATGTCTTACATCGCATTAGCTTAACGTAAGCGTTAGCGTGCATACGAATGCATATGCACGTTATATCGGAAAACGGAAGCCAAACAGAGTCCTTTACGACGAGTACGGCCAACGGACACGAGGCACGCGATAAAGCTTCCGGCACGGTTGCCAAAGTCATAGCAGCGAATCGGTGCTTTCGAATCGGTTACTTTTTCATATAATTAATTCTCCCTCCTCGGTAGAATGTACTAAGCAGTGGCTGGTCACGGTATGGTCATTTGGTATGCACACAGCAGCTTTGTTCCCACTGAACGCACGCCAATCCGCACCTTTCCCAACGATTAGGAAAAAGAAAAACAAAGGACAAAAATAGCAACCAAATTTGGATAAAACAGCGATTAGCTATCTACTTGCATTGCAATGTAAAGTTTCTCCAGTGACAAATCGAATCAACTGCAGTAATTTTGCGCATTGCTGGCTCGCTTTTCGTTTCACAACCTTGTTCCGAGAATGAAGCATTTAAGTTATGCCACGAAAGGCTCCCAATGGGTACGCCTGACGCAGATAAGTGTGAAAAACAGTAACGTAATCTAATTTGCATATTATATTTAGCCGAAGGGGCAACACTTGGAATGACCACCGAGGAAACACCGATGGCCAGAAAGCAGCAACTGATAGTAAAGAAAACTTTCAACTCTAGGAAACAGAGTGCGGTGATTAATTTTTATAAAACATTTTTCTTTATTAATACAATATTATAATAGTCACTTAAGGGCGCCAAACTACGGGCGCACGATCAGTATTATAAAGCCAACCGAAAGTGATTTTTGTATGATTTTTTTTTCATTATTTGCATATGCCTAGCCACGCACACATGTTCACATGTTCTATCATACTGTTTGAGGAAAAGTGTCGTATATAAAATGATTTCTATAGGTGTGTGTGTATATGTAGCTGGGTGAGTATTCGAAATCTGTTTTTATTTTCTTTACTAACCAACTTGCATTACGCGCAGCAGTGGAGTTGGCAACAATGTGTAGGTGTAAGTTTGATTCTATTCTTGCATGTAAAGTGTATAAATTGTGTCTCCATTCGAATCGTTACGCAACAAACGTGAATTTCTTAGTACTTTATATTTTGCGGGTGTTTGAATTGTTCATTTTTTTATTTATACCTTCCTCAAATGCCAATTGGGGCGTACCAATTTAGTTAAAGCTCATTTAACACGGTGTTTCTTTTTTGTTTCTATTTTGTTACTAGACTATCCTTTCCTTCTCTGCAAACGATGCCATTAGCGCAGTCTTTCTTTTCATGATCTCATCTATACAACAGTGTATGTATGTCCTGCATTTGTTTTCACTCTCGCTGTTTTTCTGTTGTGTATAGTACAGAGAATATAATGCAATACTGTAAACGCTAATGAAAGGGAGCTTAAAAGATTATACCCATTCTATCATTGCAGCACAATTACGAGTGATTTTAATATAGCAGCTGAAAACGTAAAATATATGATCGTTTAAATATTCCCCCGTTGCTGTATGAGTAGTTGAGCGACCGCAAGATGTCTAGTAAACGCAACAATTAATTGAAGCAAACACCCGATACAACCCAACGAGTGCGGGTTCCTGTATCAGCCCCAACACCTACGTTCTGTTGTCGTCTTAAACACTAATTTGCGATTCCCAATTCCTCTAACCTGTTTTCCGTTTACGCGGCTGACGCTCGTTTCTATATTGCGCGGAATTTTATTTTCAATTATTTTTTTTACTTATTTTTTCACTACACCTTCTTCCCGTTACCAATTTATCACAAGTAGTAGTTGACGGTTGCGACTGAATGGATGCTTGGATGTGGATCTCTCTTTCGTATAAATGAAGTATTAAACCAAAGCCAGGGATGTCAAACCCAATCCCTGTGAGCTAGATCGACACAATAAATCGTAAATAATTTCACTACAGAGGGAACGAGGTTTTATTCTATTTACATCGAATGTTAGTTGAAAGTAAATGTAACAAATTTTGCATATTCAGTTGTTCGCAAATGTTAATTTCGTGATTACAATTTGTTTCAGTGCTAATCGAGCAGCTAACAGCAAATTTTGCAGTAAGCGATATTTTTTAACACGACTGAAAATGTTACTGTTTCCGAACGTAATGATTATTACACCAGGAATTCCATTACAAGTAAACTAGTGATGCCTAACCGAATCGATGTTAGTAGTAGCTTCCATAATCCATTTACGGTTTTTTACGGGAGGTCCCGTAGAATACGGTAAATTCTGTTCAAAATAGATACAATCACACAAATTACGTACTATTGGACTCTGTAGTGCTTTTATACGACCTCAAAAATAATTTCTGAATCAAAACTGACAAACATGTCTAAATAATGTTTTTGGAACCAAAAAGAAAAATCAGTCCATCGTTAGGGGTGATCACGCCTGAACATATTCCGGAAAACATAATTTAAGGACAGTTCAATATTAATTTATAAAAGCCTACCGTGACCTTCATCGTGCGTGTGTGTGTGTGTGATAGAGAGAGCGCTTTTCCTACAATTTACTATGCATTGCAATCGTTTACAAGTAGTTGTATCGAAGTACAAAAATTGGTTCCCGCGTTCGTGATCTCTTCTTATTTTTACAGTGCCCACCAACCTGTCGGAAAGCTAAAGCTAAGCAAAGTATTGTCCCACTTCCCGTTCTATGCTATAAAAAAACATACAGAAACCGGTGAGGTGCGAACGGTTAACATTGCTAAACGAATCTAGTTTGCATGACGCTGTGTTTGCTCTCCGCTTGCTACGATGGCGTAAGTGTAAGTGCACATACGTGTGGATTTAGAACATTCCCTGTGAATTGTACTAATTATTAGTAAGAGTTTTACGTTTGCTCTAGGGGTGAAATATGACACGATTCGGTGATTGTAATGCTGATTTGCTGAGTTTGCCAAATTGTCCGCCGCTGTCTGATGTGCGAATGGTACTAATATTTCAGCTCGAGAAATAAAACATATAATACATGGCACGCGACAATGGAACAAAAATACAGATTTACAGATTTGCAATTTGCGACCGTTGCACAAGGGTTGATCGTGACGTGAAAATAATCTTCGGCAACATCGTTTGTAGCAAAAAACCACCATGTACTCTTTGCGTATGTATGTGTGTGATAGCGTGGAAGACAACGCAACCATCGGAACGGGTGTATTTATCGTCCTGTGTACGGTATAATGCAGTGGAGTTGAATCACAATCACGGGAAATCCGTAATACACCACCCAGTTCCCTCTCAGGTTATGTTCAGGATCAATATTCCGAAGAAAGTAATAAATTAATACGTTGCTATGGGAAACTTTCTACCAACAAGGACTATCTTCTGCTCTAGCGTACTGCTCTGCAAGAGGAATGTGTAGCGATTAGCAAATAGCAAATAGTGCAAATTAGTTTACCGATAGCCAAGCTAACAGATCGTTTCTTCCCATTCACTCCGAGGATACAGTTAACGAAGCAATTTCATGTCTACTAATGTCGATTGAGACCGTGCCTGGATGTGTCGACCTATCGTAAATAGGTTCCGGCACGATTTAAGATTATTGCTGCCTCTCACATATGCCTGCGGAAAACTCACCAATTCGCACCCTCCTTCATCTTACGTGAACAGGGGTAGATGGTAGAAGTCGAATCCTCGGTAACCGCGAGCCGCCAGCCAGATGTACACGACGTGATACGCCCCCGGCACGAAGCAGATGAACCCGGCAACGAAGAAGACGGCTGCTTGGGATCCGTTGTGTGGTTCCACCAGCGCGTACGCACCCATCGCGATCAGACCGGTACCGATCAGCAGGAGGGCGATTGCGGCCAGCACCGTGCGCCAGTTTTCCCGTACCTTCGGGTGCCGCCAGCAGTACGTGTACGATTCGCTCGACGACAGATGGCCGTACTCCTGTATCAGCGAGTCACTGTCCCTGGAGGTGGTATCATCGGTGTATTTTAGATGCGCACGATTGCTACCAGATCGGCGTTTGTTTGTTTGTTTTTTTTTTTAACGTAGCGCATTAGCATGTGTATGTGTGTTTGTGCGGGAAGGAGCATTGGCGTGTGGTTGTGTTTGATTATTTGTTTGTATATTAGACGCGTTAGCCGCGCGCGCACACACACACACGGAGGAGCGTATACACAGGAGAAAACGGATGTGGACCAACACCAGGACATCGTCCGCCAAGCGAGACATAGCACAACAAGAAAAGAAAAGGTAGAAGAAGGAGAAAGAGAAGAAAGATACCAGAATACTACAATACCCAGTCTACACATAATCGATCACTAAACTCAAACTGAAACTGACTGTTTGGTTTGTGTTTCGTTACCATTAGCTCTGCGACAAGACAACAACTACTACTTGCCTATTAGTACAGCTGTTACCATCCACCACAAAGTGAAGCATAAGCTAAAGCATCCTGCAGCTCTGATTTGACCTACCTTTGATCGTGAATCCGTATCGACACATCGTCCGGTGAACGTGCTTTCGCCCGCATCGGTGTGCTGATGACGGTCGAGCCGTACACTTTGATGACTTCGTCCGTTTCCTCCTCGAATGCATCGTGTATCGAGAACCGCTTGACAGTATCCTTTCCGTGTGGGCCACCGCGATTGTTGCTGCCGTTGTTCGGTAGATTCATCTTATCCGGCACACTAGAATTAAGTTGACTGATGGTTGTCTACCTTTGTTCTATTCGCTTCCTTCAGCAAATAAAAGCTTCTTGACTAGATCGCTGATGCTGCTGTGTTACTTTGCAATCGCATACTTGGATAATTGACCGGAAGTCGAACAGACCAGACCGGAGGGTTTTGTTTTCAGTTGAATTTTTTCCTTTCGTATTACGGTAGGAACTGCTTCAATACCTACGCCGTTCGATGGCTCGGTTTGGCTAGAACGATAGTCAACGTCGATTTTTCACACCTGCAGCGAGGTTGGGGAGCCACACTACGAAGCTTCTATTATGAGGAGCGGCAGATGAAGAAACTCATTAACATGCATTACACTGTCGAAGGCGACCGACGGTGACGATGACGATGATGGCGCAGCAACACCAGTAGTAGCTCAACAAGGACGGAATGGAGGTGAGCCAGTCCTAATCTGCATTTTCTGTTCCGGGATAAACCGTCGTTCTTGGGTTTGATGAGTTCTGTACGTTTCTTCGAGCACCACCGCGTTTTGCCACTTTGTTTGGAACACTTACTTATGGACGGTCGTGTAAAAACATGGCAGAACAGGAGTGGTACGAGGGGGAGATATGCTCGTGAACAAGCAGGAAACCCTATATAGATTGCTTGTTTTCGCCTACGTACAGGATGCATCCACCAAGTGGTAGGGGTTGAGGGTAGGTAAACTGTCAAAATGATGAATGAAAATAAAAACAACCCAATCTGCAAAATTTGACGGAAAAGACTAATTAAACCTGTTTATTATATACAGCTGAAAAGTTGGCAATGACATTAACCCGAACCGTATTCAAATCAAAACAGTTTCATTTTATTAAAGAGCGAAGATTCATGTTGCACATCCACATAAGTTATGACTCATCTTTAATATCAGGATAAAAGTAAAACCGCGATGATGAACTAAATGGAATACAATTTTTTCCCAAAACAAGAAGAAGAAGAAGAAACAACTGTCACATCCTTCAACTTCTATATCACCATCATAGCACTACCTCAGACAAGAGCAGTTTGCTTTTTGGGGAACATCAACGGTCTTTTGAAAAAACGAAGCGGCACAAGACCGGGAAACGTACACTGTGTATAGCGCGGGAGCGTCTTCTTTAGCTGGTGAAATAAAAAGTGAATTTTCGTGCCACTGGTTGCAAAAATGTGCCCAAAACTCTAGTGAAGTGCGTTGTCTGGAGAAGGTGGTATACAATTCGTTTCTTTTGCTTGGTATTTTAATTGTCTGACCCTACACCAATCGGACGACGCCTCTTTGCGATGTCGTCCAAGCACGAAAAAGAACAGAAGGCGATCGCCGTAAGAACGGCGCTTCTTAACGATTTGATTTTGGGCCGTACGGGAAATGGCGGAGTGGCCGGCGGGAACACGTTGTCCCATGGAAAAGACGGATCCACTGGCGGTGGCGAGGGCAATGCGATCAACTTGGAGGTTGCCCTCAGCCGGGAAGGCCTGCTGGATTCATTGTTAGTGCTGTACGATGAATGCAGCAAGGATGCGGTTAAGAAGAAGGATAAGAACATTGCTGACTTCGTTAGCAAGTGTAAGTACAATTTGAATGCAGGAAAAGAATCGAATTTGTTACAGCTGTTTTGATTCCAGATCGTCCAATCATTCAAGAGACCCGAGAAAGGCGCGCCAATGTGCATGACTTCGATGTAAAGTGTCTCATCGGCAAAGGCTACTTCGGTGAGGTACATGTAAGTATCGGAAACAGCATGCCATTCATAGTAGGCTTGAATAAATAACCCTCTGATTTTCACACACTTTAGCTGGTAACCGAACGTCATACGAAGCAACTGTACGCGATGAAAAAGATGAGCAAGGAGCACGTGTCGGCGGTTCAGGTACGCACCGAACGAGATATAATGGCAACCAGACGCTCGGATTGGGTGACGCCCCTGCAGTACGCCTTCCAGGATCAGAACAGTCTGTACCTGGTGATGGAGTTTCTTCCCGGTGGCGATCTACTCAGTCTGATGATACGGGTCGGCGTTTTCGACGAGGAGCTGGCACAGTTTTACCTTGCTGAAATGACGGTTGCACTGCATAGTTTACACAAGATCGGGTACGTGCACCGTGACATCAAGCCGGAGAACATATTGCTCGATCGTTTCGGGCACCTAAAGTTGGCTGATTTTGGAAACGCGACTGCGATCAACGATGATGGGAGCGTGACGAGCCCGATGCCTGTCGGGACGCCGGATTACATAGCCCCCGAACTGCTGCAGACGCTATCGACCGCAGGTCGGAGTGCGAGCTGCACAAAGCATGACGTTACGTGCGATTTCTGGTCGATGGGCATTATTGGCTATGAGTTTTTGACCGAACAGACACCGTTCCACGGAGAGAATGTAAATGAAACATACTCGAAGATACTGGCGCACTGTGAGGGGAAACGTACGAAGCTTGTCTACCCGGCGCACGTTTCGATTTCGAGAAATTTTCGTGATCTGCTCGATCGGTTGGTAACGCGCGTGTCAAACCGCATCTCGTACGCCGAGATCGTGCGACATCCATTCTTTGGCGACCTTAACTGGGATAGGTTGCGTTACATGATTCCGCCCATCATTCCCACCGTGAGCAGCGACGACGACACGTCTAACTTCGATGATGTGGATAAGTCCGGTAAACGGAAGGCGATGCTGGGTCGCAATCCGACGTTCAACATCGCCCGTATGAACGATTTCTCCGGGCAAGATCTGCCGTTTGTTGGGTACAGCTACGTGTACGAGGAGCCGGATGCGGCCGGCATGTACCGCGACACGGACGAACACATGAAAGCGGCACGGCTGGCGGCGAAAGTGAAGGAACAGGATCGCCGACTGAAGGAGCACGGTAGTGAAATTCATCGCCTGCAAAAGGAGGTACTGGAACGTGATCGCAAGATTGTTACGATGTCGGCGCACAGCAAGATACTGGACGAAACGAAGCACGAGCTGGAAAGCATGAAGGAGCTGTTAAAGGAGAAAACGGCCGAACTGGCGGCCACGCGTACCGAAAACAAAACGCTGCGCAACAGCCTGAAGATAGAGAAGGAGCAGCGCGTCAAGAACGATGCGACGATCGCGGACGTCGTGAAGCAGACGTACAAGAAGTGGGAGAAGGTGAAGCAAACCTCCGATCAGGCGTACGAACGCCAGTTGGCCGAGAAGAAGACGGAGCTGGCAGCCGCGAACGAGAAGCTGCGTGAGGTTTCCACCGAACTGGTGGCACGTCTAGACGAATGCCAGCATCTTCAGGCGTCGGTCGAAAACTACAAGGAGCTGCTGAAGAAATCCAAGGATAAGCTGATGGCCGACAAGGCGAGCCTCGATCGCAGCCAACAGGAGCTGATGGAAACGTACGATGCAAAGATAGCCGAACTGCGCGGCAAGTGGAAGGCTGAGAAAGAACAACGGGCCAGCCTGGAGGTGGAAGTGCGCGAGCTGCGCGACAAGCTGCAGGAGCAGGAATCGAGCGTCCGGTTCGTGGAGGACACGAAGGAGAAGCTGGTGGACAACATCAAGCGCCGCATGACGATGCAGCTGGAGCAGAATATCTTGTTGCGTGAGGCTAAGCAGTTCTCGGACAAGATGAGCGAGGAAATGAAGCGTAAATGTGATGATCTGCGGAGCGAAATCAGCAAGCTGCAGGAGCAGACGATCGTCAGCAGCGTGGACAGCAGCCGGCGCAGTTCGCTCGTGTACGAGCAGGAGTTCCGTAGTGCCAACTCCAGCATCCAGGACATGACCACGGTGGTGGCGATGACATCGGACACCGAAGCACAACGGCTGCGCAACGATCTGATCAAGGCGAGGTAAGTGCAAGTAGTGATATTGAGGTTTGAAATTAGTGTTATCGATAGAATTGCTTTTCCGTCCGGTACGGTTAGCCGTGGGTGGTGTGTCGGTAGTAATTGTTTCATTTGTTTCTTATTTCGCCGTAGAGTTAAATATTTTGACGTTCCTATCTACCGTTTGAAAAACGGTATTACAGAAATGCGTACCTAAGAATGGAGTGTAAGCTAGCTAGGGTTGATGATCGACTGTACGGGGGACGTAATAATTTTTCCGCAAAGCCGATACCCAACATTCGGTTTAGGTTTGTGGAGAAGACGCGTATTAATCTGCGACTAATGTACGATTGGACTTAAGAAAAAAGACGTGAATTTATACGACCTATACGAAGAGGACACATAATATGAAACAATATTTATTGTTTTTTTTTGTTACGCTGAAACCGACGTTTGTAGGCAAGATTTTGAAATATATAAATGCGATTTAAAAAAAACACTTGCAGGTTTTTGTTGTGATAATTGCATCAAAACATATTGATAGTAATGCTGTTAACGTGCAATGATTATTCTCGTAGAAAGACTTATTTAATTGTTATGTTTTCCCCACCTACTGTGACGGACAAAGATATCAGACGATAGGCAAATTTTGGATATTTATTTGGTTGTGCTCACATATCAAACATAGTGGCTGCTGGTGCTGCAAAATAGTTTTTCTCCAATGGCTGTGGCGATTGCTATCGATGTCTATATCCGCTTTGTGACGGAATAGTTGTAGTCGTTTTGGTAGAGTGTAGTTGAGCAGAGTTGTTACGGTTGCAGGCAAAAACAGGTGTGCGAGTTTGTGTCTGTTATCTTTTCAAATTACTTGCTCCTCCCACGTTTGCCACATCTGTTAGAGCTGTTACTGCCCCGTGCGTACCGTATGTAATAGCAATTAGATGTGTTCTTTACTCTGACAGCGTTATTAAGCGAACACGTTCCGAATCGAATCTTTTTGTTCTCTTTCATTCCCCATCTCCCGTTCGCGTGCCGTACAACGTGTGCCACTGCAGAGAAAGCGAAAGCGAGCAACGCAAACGGGCCGAAAATCTCGAGGAAGTTGTTGGCCGGTTAGAGAAGGTGATCGACCAGCTTAAGGCAAGCGGTGCCGGTTCGTCCGGTGCGGAGACACTACTCGAGAAGCAGAACGAGCGGCTGGAGGATAAGCTGTCGGCGATCCGTGAGCAAGCGATACTGGACAAACAGTCGGCCCGGAGCGCGAACCTGTCGCTCTGGAAGCTGGAGAAGGAGCTGGAGGGTCTGCGGGGTGAGAAGAGTATACTGGCGCGGCGCATCGAACAGGCGGACGATCGGGTACAGCGCATTCGGCACGAAAAGGAAGAGCTGGAGTTTAAAATGAATCAGCAGCGGGATACGATCGCCAACAAGGAGAAGCAGATTGAGGACTTGCGATCGGATCTGACGGCGCTGAAGGATGAGCTGCGGAAAGAGCGTGAGTTGTGGAGCAGCTCGGAGAAGGACCGGTTGGCGGAGAAGACGGAGCTGATCGAGTGTGTCGCCAAGATACAGCTGCTCGAGGAGAAGGTGAAAGAGAGCCAGCAGAAGCAGCAACAGCTGAACGAACGCGTCCGTCTGCTGACGGGTGAAAATGGTCGCTTGGCGAAGGAGCTTCGCGAAGCGCAGGATGAGCTGGCGGATGCGAACGAATCGAGCGAGGAGCTCGAGCAACGGTTGGCCACCGTGACGAAGAACTTCAACATGCTGAAAGGTGCGTGCACCATCACGGAGACACAGCTAACCGAGCTGGAGCAGCTGCTGGAGAAGGAGTCGAAGCGCAACAAGGAGTGCGGCGAGCAGATGGAAGCGCTGCGCAAGCGGCTCGCCGAGAAGGACACCGACATCGAGCGCTTCCGGCAGGAGCTGGTACAGGAGCGCTCGTGCAAAACGTTGAGCGAATCGAAAACGAACCATCTGCTCGCGGAGTACGAAGATTTGCGCCGCAAGTTCGAGGAACTGCAGCGTCAGATGGTTGACCAGCAGCAAGAGCTGATCGAGAAGACGAGCCACCTGTTCGAGGTGCAGGAACGGATCGAGCTGCTGAATCACGATGCCGGCAACCTGCAGAAGGTGGTCGCAAATTACGAGCAGGAACACTACGTGTTGAAGGAGGAGAACGCACGGCTGCTGACCGATCTGTTCCTGGCCAAGGAGCACATCGCCCAGCGAGGTAACGAACTGCGCGAACAGGCGAATACGGTCGAGCAGCTGACCGCCGAGCTGGAGCACGTGAAGCGGGTGCTGCAGGAGCAGAAAACGTTCTACACCGAGCGCGACATCAAGAGTGAGGCAACGTTGGCCCAGCACAAGAAGCTGATCGATTACCTGCAGGCCAAGGTGGAAGAGTGTTGCAATGTGCATCGGAAGAAGAAAACGCTGGCGGGACTGATTTTCGGTACCTCGTCAGTGTCATCGTCGAGCGAGCGGAAGGAGAACGTTGCGCCGAACGTTGGTGCGGTAGGTGCGATGTCGGTAGAGTCCAGCGCCAGCTACCGGAAGCTGGAGGATGAGCTAAAGAAGGAGCGTACGCGAATTTCCCAGCTAAAGGAACAACTTTTGCGTGCGAAAACCGATCTGATAGCAGCGGCGAAGTGTAACACCTTGCCGGCGTCTTCGGCAAGCAAGCAACAGAAGGACGATAATAATGGGCAGGTCGAGCGGAAGAGCGTTGCTCGTGAGGAGGAGAAAAGAGAAGCTCAGGTGGAGGCGTCCTCGCGACGTCGTACCACTTCCGCCGCTGGGAAGAACCACCGTACGGCCACCGTTGCGGTATCATCCGGCGGTAAGGCACACACTTTCGATATGACGATCGAGAGTTCGTCGGCGGCCGCGAAACAACCGGCCATACTGTGTGCGGCCTGCGATCGGCTCATCCTCGCCGGTCACCCGTACTGGAAGTGTACGGATTGCAGTACGACCGTGCACCGTAAGTGCCGGGCATCGGTCACCGGTGGTTGTGGGGAGGGACGGAAGAGCGTTGGTGGTGAGGGCGAGACCGGTAAGGCGAACGAATCGTTGGATGATTTTGCCGACGAGCTTGGCACGGACGATGGGACCGACGTTGAGTCCGTTGGTCCGTTCGTCGATGGCCCCATCGGGGGGGATCGCAAAAGTCCCACGTTTTCGATGACCAGCAGCGCGGAGGAGAAGGCGGGAGAGGACCGTTACGTGGGGGATCTGCTGTTCAAAACGAAACGGCTCGAACCGAAGCTGTACGTGAACGATATCTACGAAGTGAGCGAAAAGGCGGTGCTTTTGGGTAAGTGGTGCATTCATTCTCGGTTTAATTGTTTATAAATGATTTGAATAATTTTCATGTGTCGTTCTCTCGCAGGATGCGATACCGGGCTGTATTCCTACCACATGGATACGGGTGAAGTGGTGCACATTCGCGGGATCTCCAACGTTCGTTCGTTTGCTGTTTCGCACGCAATCCCGAAGGCGATACTGATTGGCTCGGAAGGCGAATATCTGTACCAGTGTGATCTGCGCCATTTGCAGAGCCGCGCGCACGCCTCGTCCTGTCTGCAACCGAAGCTGGAATCGTTTGTGCTCGATCTGTCCATCGCAAATCGTACCCATAGCGAACCGTGGCACATCGTGCGCATGATGGAGGACATCCCGGTCGATGGGAAGCTGTCGGATGCGATCGCCATTGCGGCCACCTCGTCGCGGATCGTGATACTGAAGTTTGACGGGCAGGCGGGACGGTTCAAGCCCGTGCGCGGACTGGACACGGTGTTGCCGGTATCGACGGTGCTGTTCACGAAGGACACGGCCATCGTCGGGTCGGACAAGTTCTTCGAGATCGATTTACGCACGTTCGCGGCGGAAGAGTTTCTCGACATGTCGGACAAAACGTTGGCCGAGATTCGTACCTGCGCACCGTTGGCGGCGTTCCGCATCAACAGCCAGGAGTATCTGCTGTGCTACCGCGAGGTCGGCATCTTCGTGGACGATTCCGGTTGGCGTTCGCGACCGGACAATCTGAACTGGTTGCAGGATCCGGTGGAGTTCTTCTACCGCGAATCGTGCCTGTTCATTGCGCATGCCGACTGCGTGCAGGTGATGTACATCAGCAAATCGTACACGAAGGATCTGGCGTGCAGACAATCGCACGCGGATGACGAACGACGGGCGTTTATCAGTTTGCGCGAATCGCCACGTCTGCTGGCACCACTCCAGTACGCCCGCACGTCCATCTATGTCGCGTGCGAATGTGGCCCAGACCGGGAGCAGGAGATTGTGCTGCTGGATGGGTTGAAGGCGCTGCGAACGGTTGGCTTTAGCCGATCGCTTGAAACGCTATCCAGTTTGGCCACCGGGGTCGGGCAGAGTCAGGACTCCCTGTCCACGCTTGGGCAGGGCGTGTAGTACGAACGGCTCGCAACGCATTTGAGATCGCATTTGCCAAAAATCACAAAAATCACAGCACACCATTAGGCGTAGAATTTCCTTTATTGTTTCAATGTTGCTTTTTTTTTGGTCGCGAGATTTTGCTGCAAATCATTAGTTACGAGGTTCACGTTCCATTTAATAAATGTTCTCTTGCAGAAATCAGTTGCAGTGTTGCTTTCACGAAAGGGACATGAAATTACTTCTTACCCCTGGGTAATCCAGTTATTTAAGCTATTTATAAGCATCTATGCAGTATTTGGTCACAATCACTTAACTTAACGAAACGTTTTGCTTTGGCTTGCCTGTTCTGGTTAAACGTTGATTTTTAATGTAAGCCATTAGAGTTGCGAGACTGGAATATTTTCAAAAAAAAGGAATCGAACTGTATATTAATAAAGAGTATGAAACATGAAATGAAATATGTAGCACTTTGTTTTTTTATTTTAATCATAGTAGGCAGTAAGTTGGATTGCTTAATTGTACCGACTCTTCGCCCCGCCTTTCCCTTTCTTTAGCTTTCAGAATTAATTTTGATGGTTTCGGATGTTTGGAAGCGTAAAGAAAATAGAGAAAAAAACACAGTACACCATGAGTTAATTTGCAAGGTTTGTCACCTCCTTCTGTGCACGTCTCGGCACCGAGAGCTGGTACCGGGTGCGTGATCGTGTTTTTTTTTATTAATTTTCAAATGCTCTCCCTATCATTTCTTCGCCTTCGCTTCCACGTGTTGCTGACTACAAACGTTTGATTTTGTTTTTTTCTGTACAGAGTTTCTCTTCCGGCGTAACAATCATCCTGCTGAACACACATTCGCCCGTTGAGTTGGGGTGGTGGGGGGAAGGGGGTTGTGGGTCTGTCGTTGGAAACAGTGCTCACTGTAGGCTGCGCGCCTTAGCCTCGGCCACGGCCTTCAGATGCTCGGCCTTGGCCTGGGCAACCTCGGGCGTATCCTGAACCGGCTCGGGCAGCTCGGCGGCAATGTCGACCGACTGGGAGCGGGCGGCGATGGCGATCGGGGCGGCAGCGACAGGGTAGGCGGCGTACTGGGTGTAGGCGAGCGGGGCGGCGGCAGCGTACTGGGTGTAGGCGAGCGGAGCGGCGGCGGCATGGGTGTAGGTCGAGTACGAGAAGGAGGCGGGAGCCTTCAGTTCGATGGCGGCCGGGGCCGGGGCCAGGGCCGGGGCGGCAGCGTACGTCGTGTAAGC
>JXXB01007125.1:0-20973 GCA_000956275.1 Anopheles koliensis
AGCTTGCTGCTGCTGCTGCTGCTGCATATGCGGTGGCGAGTGTCGTTGGTGATCATTTTGCTGCTGCTGCTGCGGAGTTGGTTGAGGCGTCTGTCTTTGCTGCTGCTGCTGCTGCTGCTGCTGTTGCTGCTGCTGCTGCTGCTGCTGTTGATGTTGTTGCTGCTGTTGTTGTTGCTGCAATAAATGCTGCTGCTGTTGTTGATGCAATATTTGCTGTTGTTGTGCCTGCTGTTGTTGATGAAGCAGCTGCTGCTGATGACTGACACCGTGATTGTCCAGTTGAACCGCATTGGGAGGATCTAGCGAACGTAACGTTTCGAATTTCACTCGTAAGTCACCATCGTTTGGCACAGAATCTGTTCGGAAGCAAGGAATAAACTTCCGATTAGTTTATTCACTAGTATTCCTTTTTACTTCTACGGAAACACTACGGGAACATAAGCCTGCCAAAGCTTGAAACTAACTAACGGATTGATGTATTTTATTCGGTATGTGCATAACATTTTTTTTTGCAAATAAGGACCATCAAATGCTAATATTTTTGTACAATTCAAAAACCTCGAATAAATAAAGTCTCTTATGTAGCCTTTGCTTATAACGTTACAACGACATGAAAATCACTCAAGTCATCACGATTGTCAAAAGGCAGTAAGCAGATACTGCGATAGAACTGGATTTTTCAACTACGGCTTGCAAACAAATAAATATTGAAAATCTGTACTCTTTCAAAGAACTTGCAGGAAAAACGTACCAATTTACGGCATTTCGAATCAAAACATTATTCTGTAATGCAACGGATACATGCTTTCAGTCTATTTTTCGAACATTTTGATCGACAATTTACGAACCATGCAAATTTTTATACAACTCATCGGCATGCTGTCAGCAGCAATTTCGGAAGGTTTTGAGCCACAAGTTCTTTGTGGCAAAATGCATATTGGGGTTTTTCATGGAAGATAAAAATGTGTTCGTTCTCACATTGATTTTTTGACTTTCAATTTAACTTTAAATGACATTTATGCTATGTCAGTCCATAGCAAACCCAGATGCATCAGATTGCACACAACTCTTCTAAAGCTGACTTTATTTTACAAAATACGTTTCTTCTCGGGTTCGGGTTCTACGTTTCTAACAGCGTTTTACAATTAGGTTCAAGCGTAGGCAGCCAAAAACTAAATGGAGGAGGATTTGTAAGGAGAAAATAATAAGAAAAAAGTTACTAACACTTACTGGACAGATCACGGGTATCGTGGCTGCTAGGCGCACAATTAATGTCCACATGTTCTGTCACTGGCGTCGCCGTCGGTGCCGGAGGCTCTGGTGCAAAATCTAAGTAACCCATCGGTACACCCATAACGGAACCATTCTGTAACGAAGGGAGGAGTGTGTGTGTGTGTGTTCGTTTCGTTAGAAAAAAGCCTTGTATCCCAAGAGGCGAAGATCTCCAAACATGCCGCATCGATTTATCGAGTATGTTATGCAAACAACAACCTATATTAATTGTTATTCGCACACCGCGTCGTCGTGATGCGCGATCTTTGGCGAGAGCTCCATGATAAGCCATTTTTTGGCGCGCATTTTTCTGTTCTGCATTGATATTTTACTCACTATTCCAACGCCCATTCCTAGGCTGGCCATTTTGCTTCCGAGTGGATGCTGCGCAGGTTGCTGATGATGCGAATGATGCGAATGGTGGTGATGCTGCTGGTGATGATGATGGTGTTGCTGCTGCTGGTGGTAGTGTTTCTCCTTCGTACTGGACGTGGTAAGATCATGCGTTTCGACCACTAAAACCGACGACGCTGATCCATCGTCGTCATCACTGACAATATGGCCAGGTGTTCGCCGCGGGTCACCGCCTCCGTGTGGCAGCTGGTGGTGCAGATGATGCAGGTGCGGATGGTGATGGTGCAGCGGATGATGATGCTGGGAAGGATGATAAAGGCTGCGTCCTCCTCCACCCGCACTCAATCCTGTACCTCCTCCGCCTACTCCTAGTGTTCCTCCCGGACCCCCAGCACTTCCTTTACCCGTACTACAACCTTTGCCGTTCTCACTGTACCCCGTCGATTGGGAGGTAGACGAATTGTTGTTACTGCTAGTGCCACCGGCACTACTACTACCACTGCCACCTGCTGCTGCAGAACCGGAGCGACCCCCACTGGTCGTGCCTGATGATCCCGACGCTGGCGGTGGCGGTGGAGGTGGAGGTTGCTGATGGTGGTGGTGCTGGTGCCGGTTATCTGGCGGCGATCGTGAACGGTACGGTTTATAGCGCTTTAACGCGGGCGAGTAGTCCTGTTCGTACTGTGGTTCGCCTACTTCACAGAGGCCCTTGATCTTCAACTGTTCCGCTGTCCGTAGTAAACTCTGTAAGAAAAAAGGAGGGAAAAATATTATTAACCTACTATTTTTTCAATTTGCGTGCAACGTCTCATTTTTTATATTCAATAAACAGGCAGCTTCATTTTTTCTAACAACACTAGGAAACAAATCTGCAAATTCAAATGTGCTTTCAAATATGAATTGTCTATATTTTCTTTGCTTCCAACATATGTAAATAAAATATGACAACCGTTTCTTTTTTTTCAACTACATGAAATATTCTTTTCTCATTCCAAAACAAAGATAAAAAAAACATCAATAACGAAAGGAAATAATAATACGAGCAGCAGCACACATGGATGGATCGCAAATCAATGCAATGTGCCACTTTAAAGCCTTTTTCTGTTTTCTGTGCCAATATACCACACCACCGTGACCTTGGCGCCCTTGCGTAGGTTTCTAGTATTGCCGTTTTAGCTACCTCCACCCTGCTTTCACTAGCTAATATTTACACACAGCGCCCACCACACCATTTCGTTCGCGGCTTAAGCAAGCACACGGAAGAGAGGCAAGCAACAAGAACAACGCTGTTTTGTTGTATCAAAATCAACAACACGTCCCATTGATAAACGAAGAGAGGAGATAGAAAAACAAGCGGTATCGTTGGCGGTGAAGCAAACGCAAAAATAAAACATAAACGTGTGCATATACACACACCCGCCGCAGCTCCGCACATACAAACACACACACACACATCACACGGAACATATTCCACACGTGCGTTTTTCCCTCGGCTCTTTCTTTCCTCCGTTCCTTTGCTCTTCGTCTTACTTACTACACCACACGTCCCTTGCCACCTTCTTCCCTGACGACTGTAGCCCTGGGAAGCATGTTTTTACAACAAACATTTTATGCCCCATATTTTTACGCCATTCATTCATTTTCATCTCCATTTCAGCACCCATCTCGTCGTCTTCGTCGCGGTCGTCGTCGTCGTCGTCGTCGTCGTCGTCGTCGTCGTCGTCGTCGTCGTCGTCGGCGCCCCTCTCAACCAACAACATCATCGCAATCTTCCCCATTTCTCTTTCTAAACAGAGAAGACGACGACACCTTCTCGGTGCGACCTTCTGCCCCCTCTTCCCATCGCATTTTAGCGGTCAGTATGTTCTTTTTAAATATTTATTTCATGTTGCGCCTTTATTGCTCGGTTCTGTTTTGATTCCCGGCTTTCCTCGTTCACACACACACTCTCTCTCTCTATCTCTCTCTCTCTCTGTCTCTTGTCGATGGTTGTCGGTGGCCGTTTTCTATCTTGCCTTCTTTCCGCTGGGTCAGTAGGCAAAGCGAATTTCTAGATAGCAGCACTTCGCTTTCACTGTTGCTGATGCTGCAGATGTGGCTGCTCCTTTCCGTTTGATTCCATCCTCTGTGTGTGTGTGCTGCTGTTAAATTTGCAATCATTCTTCCAAATTAAACCAAAATCAAGCCAGCAACAAACATCATTTACTTCATTGCGCATGGAGAGAACCCAGACGCTACACTATCAGTGTTGTCTTTACTAGTGACCGGCAACGGCTTCCAGTCCAAAAATTTGATAAGCCATTGCGTGGTACGTACAAGAAACGTACACGCCCATACCACGGTCGATCTTTTGTGCATTCCTTCGTGCCAATAAAACAAACTACGCATTTGCACAAGTGACCCGACCGGAACACTACCTAACGTACCAAAAAGTGCAGTAAATGGCAGCGCTTTCGGTATTGTAACAATGTAACTGGATGCAATCGGCAATGCGATAATTTCGCGTCTCGTCTTCGTAAAGTACGACGGACGTTTTGGGGTTTTGTAGCCAAATTTTCAGTCTCTAGAGAGTGCAACACATTATCGCTTCAAGAATGAAATAAAAATGTCGGCCATTGCATTTGGGCATTGAGACAAAATACACGCACAACCACAAACTGCCACCATACCGTTAATAATAAAAAAACTCTTTTAAAACCCCGTAATAAGACGAGGTCTGCTACGTAGGTCATTGAACTACAAAAATAGGAAATAATGTTTAACATTTGCTTTAAAATAGATAACATATTGTACGACCCTCACTGGACTTTTCACTATGATTTCACTCACAACCAGATTCGACAAACGTTCCATTCCAACAAACGTTCGTTCTATCATGTATCCACACAAATACATTTTATGATTTATTTTGACTACTTCTATGATTTCTATGATTTATAGAACTGGCGTTTTACTAGTGGCGTAGGTAAAATGTTGTTAGTAGTATAAATAGGGTAGGAATTTTTAAAATCTATGTCTAGCATAATCAAGAAAACCTTCAAATTGTTTAATTAAGAGGTTTAACCAATTTCAGCTAAGGCCGCTTGTTTCCAATGCATAATTCTACGCAGGTTGCATAAAACATTCAAACAATTTCTTCAAACATATTTTAAAGGTTAATTCTAATACTATACAATAATTTGATCGTGTAGTGTGCTACTAAATGTAACTGCGCATTGCTAAGCATTAATGCAAAACAATGTGTAATTAAAAAAAAACAATGACGAACATGTTTCGTTAATGTATATTCACTTGATAAAATGTATATTATTGTTGCCGAATTTGTCCTGCCCACAAATCAATATTACCCGTTCCACTACATATAATATCAACAACGACCAGCCCATTTAATCCGCATAACGATACACCGGCGCGCTTCCACAAAACCATACGCCTCCGATTAATGGGTGTATTTTTAACCAAAATCTTCGTACCTACCACCACCCCGCTCGTGGTAAGGATAGCTCCTCCGGCAGCCAGCAACTCAAGTAGAGGAAAAAAAAGCTCATGCAAGTGGCCAGTGAGTGGTAGAAGAAAAAGGAATATCCACCAACCGAAGGGATCAATCGTACAAAACCACCAAAACACGTACACACACACACATTCAGTCCAAGGAAATAAAAATAAAAGAAAAGATTGTACCCGTAGATTGTAGCTGTGTGTATGTGTGTGCGTGCAGCATACTGTTCGACAAACAGCAGGAGAACTTGGAGATGCAATGCTACGCGACCAACGATAGTGTGCGCGCACCCGCCGCCTGTAGCATAAACGGAGGAACCCATTTTTTTTACTCTTCTCTTTTCCTTTCCGCCAGGCGTTCTCGACACATACCACCATCGGGGAGGCTCCTGCACGCAAAGCAGCAACCAACGAACCTTTTCTCGCTCCCTCCCTCTCACTCTCACTATGCACCCATTATTTCCTTCTTAACCAACAACGTCGCAGCAGTGTGTGTAGTGGTATTTGCAATAAAAAAGCCCACCCTGAAGCAGCGCGAGGGGAAAAAATCGAGAACTTCCCCTCGCGACAGGAGAGAAAAAAAAGACATCCAACCCCCACCACACCGCGGCACTTCCTGCTCTGTCCGACGTGGAAGTTGCGCGTGTATTTTTCTTCCCGTGAACCTGTGTGTGAAGAATGATTTCAATGCTTACTAGGGATTTTTTCCCTCCTAGCTGGTGGTGCAGGTTCCTTTGCAACCTCTCACATAAGCAAGCCCAGCATGGTTGAGTGTGTGTATGTGTATGTGTAGGAAAGAGTGTGTCTGCTGACGGTTCGTGTGTGTATGTGCGTTTTGTTTGAATGTCCGTTCGTCTTGTGTGTCTCGGGAATGAGAAGATGTATGCGGGACGAATGGATACCAATTCTACCAACGTCATGGTCTGCGGGACGCGCTTCCATCTTCATCTTCGGCGGTTCGATGGTTTCAGACATCGCCGCACACCAACACCGGATGTATCATGTGCTCCTTGCTGATTGTGTCTTTACTACCAGCCGCCATCAGCAGCGGCTTCACTTTCCTCTGTGTAGGCACCATCACAAGAAATCTAATAATTAACATTTCGCTGGTGGTTGAAATAAAAAAAATGTGACACATGGATTTCAAGATTTTTTTTTAACGTAACGTATCGTATTCGTATACTCCAGAACATGAACATCGGTTTGAAGCGGTAGTAAGCGCTGCCGACATCCTTCTGCATCTTCTGACATTCTTGCTCGCTTTCGTGCACACACATACACACTTTTGTTCATCCGCGTGGATACTTGATTCTCATCTCGATATTTTTTTTTTCCTACACTACAATCTTTCGCGTTCACAAACACAAACACACACATACACACATCGCAACTTCCTACCATCCTGTCCTGCTATGCAAGAAACAAAAAAGGAATCTACCGACGTATGAAAGGTAAAAAGAGATAGAAGACAGAAAAAAACCAACTCGAAGGCTACGTGCCAACGGCGCGCGCTATCCTTCACTCTCGCCCGCCATCCTCTTCGCTTCCTTGTACCACCACCTCCCACATCCCATACAAAAATGTCTATCCTCCTCTTCGACGCTTCTACAGCCCAGAGCTCACCAGCTTTCCCTCCTTTTCTTCGTCTTACCCCACCCGCTCGCATGACCTCTCTCTACTACACCTCTTCAACGCTTTCTCTTCGCCTTATCCTTAACAACTCCACTATCCTGCTCTACAATCGCGCTACTCCCGACCGGCTCCAAACCAAGTGCACCAGCAGCACACAGCACCAGCACCGTACCTTTGCCCCGAAAGGAACGAACGACGGTGAGAAAAAAAATCACCAACCCACCACGTCGAAACTCGTCGCTGCTTCCACGGTTCCCTTTGACCGCACTGTGCTACCAAAACCAACCAAACCCACCCATGCCGCGCTTCCAAGTGAACAACAAATGCGAGATATCAGGTTGTGTATTGATTAGTGCCACCCCTTAATTTTTATTTCAACTTTTTACATAACTCTCTCACCCTTCGAGTCCCTTTCCTTCCTTGAGCATGATTTTTTTCTCTCACTCTTCTCCAATCTCCTTACACATAAAACCTATGTGATGATTCCTCCCAGCCAAGGAAGGCCAGTCGCTGCACAGCAGCAGTACCGAAGGTGGAAAAAAACTGGATCCGGGAGAAAAAAAAAAGTTTCAAAGAAATAAAACTTGCTCCAGAAAGCGGACTGGCTGTCAAAAAAAAAAATACTCGCACCCTGCTGTCCTTGTCCCTCCACCTCGCTCACGCGAACGCTGATGCGTGGTGTGTCTCGTTCCTGCATATGCCGTTTATCGAAAAAAAGGATATGCTACCAACACAGCAACCGAGTAACGGATGCGTAACGGGAGGTAACGTACTTTATCAGCTATCCCTTGCGCACTCCTATATATTTGCACGCGAGAGATAGTTTTTAAATACTGTCATTTTGGAATACCAATTCATCTTTAAAATAATGAATTGAAAAAATTCCAATATTTGCAGAAAACTTACAACACCGAATGCTTTAAGGAACACCCATTCGTTTAGTTGATTTCAGAGACACCTATTGTTTAATTCAACTTTCAAAAGCTTACTACATCGTAAATCAATTCTTCAAGGACTTGGACAAGGACTAAATGTTTCAAAATACATTATAACCATTTTGGGATTAATGTTTAGAACCGTTCGCGCCCATAATTAACATCACCGCTCAAAATACTCTTCGAAAAGTACCAAAAAAGAGTTCGAATAAAAAGGGAAATTAACGCTTGAAATGTGGTTGTTTATACTTTATAACATAAAAAAGAGATAATTAGTTCACGCAATAGACGAATTAACCACAATAGACAATAAATTCATAAAATATTGAAGTAAAATTTGTTAACACAAACATCATGTGTTTTTAAAGGTAAAAATATGCTTTACTTCGTTGAAATTGTTTTAACGTAACAGAAACGAGGAATACAAATAATGTTGTCCAGAATGTAAGTAGCAAAATGTATAAACAAGAAAGAGTAATAACACCCCAATGACCACAACAACGACAAAGTATCGAACGATACTTTTCCCACTGGCGTAGACAAACCGACAGTAAAACGTCAGCTGAACGGGGATAGTCAACGTCACCATCGCCGCCGCCGAATGAAGTCTGTTCGCGTCCCAAAGGAAGTGAAACAAACATTCGCAAGGAAGCTTTTAAAAGCTAGGTAGCAGCAGAGCCTGCCAGCCCGCAACAGCACACAACACATCATGGAATTCATGGAAGAACCAGTTTTTTCGGGATTTCTTTGACGCTCTTCCCTGAGTCCTTGTAACCATCCAGCCGAACGGCCCAAACCAGAGCAGGCAATTTTTAATTCGTTCCAAAGTTTTGTGGCTACGGTCACTCCTTGATCGCGGGAGGGCATCGGTGTAAAAGAGATAAAATGAGAGATAGTGAGGGAGGGAGAGTGAGAGAGAGAGAGGTGGACGATGTTTATGTTGTTTCTTTTTAACATAGGTACAACACATGCTTACTGCAGCGTACGAGAAGAAACCCCCGAATATGTAAAGGTTACAAAGATCGTGAGAAACTTCAGGCAAAATAACAACACCAGAATTCATGATTTTCGCAGCTTGAATACAGCAATTCCAAATTATTTTTTTTTCATCAACGTAGAATCGAGATTAAAAATTATCGTCCAAATGCTTACTGTTTTTTTTTTCTTCGGAAAATTCAACAACATGAACACAATTCAACCAAAAATATGATAACGAAAATCAACCAAACCTCCTCGTAAAATCACACATTTCATCCATGATCTTTGCTAGCTGAGAACAACAGCAGCCATGTCGGATTAAAAAAAACGTAAATACCAACACACAGAAGCACCAACTATTTAGGAACCCACTAAACTGACCACCACCACACCAATAACAACACGCCGTCTTCCACACACAGTTCCACTCCCTCGACTCGAACCCAAAAATTCTTGGCAAATCGCGCACCCATACATCCGTAGCTTCACGGATCGGAGGCGTATATCTCGGCGCGGGTCAAGCAAGCTACCACCACTGCCGCACGGACGGGATCCAGTGTGTTTGCTACCCATTTACATTTTTTCGGGTGTTGTAAATTATTCCGCCACAGCCGTCTCGATGAGACGGCAAGATGTGATAAATGTACGTGCGTCAAGTTTTGCTCGACACACGCATTACGGGCGCATTCGTTTGAGCTACCAAAATGCACAAGAATATTTACCAGAAGTATTTGCTTTTGTACTATTAATTATCATGAAGAGCTGCGCTATGGGTAGGTGCTTGCACTTCAAAGGTGTTCGGCTTCGTTTTTTTGCCACACAATGCTTGTTACTCGAACAATAATCTGTAAACGAATATGCTACGATCTGCTTTTAGGGATCATATCCCGTCCCGAGAATGATGCAGACTAAGAACGGTTATTCACTAGCAATCTGGAATCTAGAAGGCAATGAGTTTCTTCAAACCTATCCTGAATTGCACACACTGAAGCACACGCATACCACCACCCAATGCAATGAGTGCCACTAGAAAACGCATCCCTCAAACAACTCGACATCCAAACTCGCAGGTACACAAACGATTACTTTAACCAGTGTTGTATCGACAATTTGAGCGTAGATAATGCACACAGTCCGTTGATTTTTAACACGGAAATTTCACTTCGAAATACTTCTATACAAACAAATAAGTTGATTTAACTATGCACTACGGTTCCATGGGCAGCTATTGATAACTATTCCGATCAAGTTCCGTTGCAGACTGAAGGAAAGTAACATACACGCTCGCAGTTGTTCATCCATTGTTAACTACATCCACACTGATTAATTAGCGTTAATTTCAGTTAAGTTACGGTTACACTTCCATCGATCCGAATGAATTTTGTTGTTAATCGGTGTTGTGACAGTCCTTAAAAATGTCACAAACAACAATCCCTTTTCCGTTGCGAAGTATGAACCCCGTTTTCGTAATATACACCTCCAACAGTGGAGGAGTCTCAGGGTCAAACACTTTGCGAACCGACAAACTGTATCGCTACTAACAGATCACTTATGCACTGCTGGCAATTCCTCGAATCTCCGGTGGCATGATGTCCTTACGACAGCAGGTGTGTGTTGACGACGAACTCGAACACAACGTACCTATTTTCTTCACGCTCGTAAAGCTGAGCGGGACTGCTTGGATCGTTTCTGCTGCCTGCGATGAACTTCTTTGACACAGTCAAGTAGGCCGGGGACGGCGGCGTGAGCTGATCCAATTAAAAAGTGTACAGTGAAGCACTAGCGTGTGTGTTAGAACAGGGTGACACACTGACAGGATACTACGAATATTGGACGGGAAACATACGCAGACAAGGCGCGCGCGCGATTGCCTTGGCTAATTCGCTGTATTCCTGCTGATTTAATTTCTTTTTACTCTTTGAATTTCCTCCTTTCGAACCCACAAGGAACACTGACCGGCCGACGGAGCACACACTGCACACCGGCTGCAGTGGCATGTACACACGTACGGATACACACACATACACACGACACTTAACTCGATACACACACACACACACGCGCGCGCGCGTACACGAGACACGATCCCGGGATCGAAACAACGGAACCCAGCCACGCACCGAACCGAAGAGCCACAGTCGAAAAACTAAACTGAATTCGCCGAAAAAAATCCACAATGCTCCACCGCTCAATCTATGATGAGCCCATCGCACTGCACCACACACATTTACACAATGCTATGTACATGTGTGTGTGTGTATGTGTGTATGTGTCGGATACTTCATTCCCCGTGTCGTATAACTGCAAGCCAGTCAGCCAGCCAGCCAGCGCCGGCTATATTTTCTTCCCTACTCCACACTGCAGCAGTACCATCAGGCCCTGTTCACACACACACAGCGATGAACAACTAAGCCTTTTTCACTAACGATGGAGCAGGGGGCAAGAAAAGAGAAAAAAAAACCTTTGCTGAGCGAAAAAAAATCCGAAAAAATTGCCATATAAACACTCACACAAACGCGGATTCTTTTTTCCTTCGAACAATTTTTATATTCAACTCTCTGGTGGATAGCAAGCGTTGCTCTCTCTCTCACTCGTTCTCTCGTTTGGTTTCGCGGGTGGCGCGGCGAAAAAAAGGAATTTTTTCTCACTCTTTCCTTCTCTCTCTTATCTACCGGATGCGCGCTGTAGCGTTCGGACATAGCACAGGACAAAGAGAGATAGCATGACGCTACGGGAGCGAGATAGCGCGAGAGAAGTTAAAAATGTAACCCACGCACACACACATACACACTCTTGTGCACATGCCTCTACACGGCATACCCGCGCATACACTTGCCATCGCAACCGCAACCTGACGACGGCGGTATGCTGCCGGCAAAGAAGACAAACCATCCATCCCTAGGAAAAGCATCATCGCATTTCACGGTGACGTTCGTGTGTGAGGGCAATGTGTGTATGTGTGTGATTTGTGTATGTGCGTCCCACTAACACACATCTACCTGCCAATGCCTTCGCAACTAAACGATGCCTGAACGGACACAACAATCCATCACACATTTCGCATGCTTCCCTTGAGCTATTTGCAAACACACCACACATACACACGCACATATTTATATGAACGCGCATGGGAAGCACGGCTATTTTTTCCCGTCCGCTGTGGGTTCTTCTTTTCTTTCGTGCAGGTTATTCTGGGCTTCTTTTCTCGGTTCTTCGCTGCAAGGTAGCAATAATGCATGCTCGTAGCATGCCGCCAATAATGCTGTATGCTCGGATTCATCTTCAAAATCGTCGTACCAAGGAACCATTCAAACAAGCAAAACGGTTCTCACGCACACATATTCACCCGGTTTCGCGGCGTCGTCTCTTCCGTCGTTCGCGCACTGGCGTGATGGTATTTTGTTTTCTTCTTCCCAGTGCCTGTGAGGGAGGAGGGTATTTCGATTTCGGGCAAATCTGAAAAAATCGCACAAATACCCTTGAGCAGCCGCCGCCGCTACATATGACGCGCTAGGAGCGGGCACGCACACGCGTGCATCTTCTTGTGGCGACGGAAAGCATTGGGGAAAGCGATCTTAGTATTCGCAGAAGGCAAACATCACCGAAAATTATGTCGTTGTTACGCCGGTTGTTGGGGTGTTCTAATCTGTAACATGTAACCGGTGTGCTTCAGTTACGATTTTCGAAAAAAATGACCTCAACTCAAACAGCTCATCCAGATTGCATAACAAATTCAAAAAATGGTTTTCAATAAGTAAATGTTGAAAAAGGTTCGATGCCGAATACAATTTAAAATCATATAATATAATTTTTTTAACGCATCAAGCAAAACTGGTATTAAACGCTACGATGATGATGATAGAATAGTTATTATACGATTTTTTAAAGCAAACATCCCTGAATTTCCCATAAATTTTTAGATTTTCGAATGCATACAGTAGAGCGTCAGTAACGTAAGCATAGCCACATTTAAATTTAATTAAAATATATGAGGGTTTAACGCAGCTAATTCGTCCAGTAAAAATAGCGCAGGAGTCGTACGGTTCTAAATACAGTAATAAACACCACCACCAAACATGGCAGATAAACACATCCCTCGTTACTGGCCGACAAACAGCACAAGATGCGCTTTCATGCACATGTTGCGCACATGTGTTTTCATCCGTTTTCACTCAACGCGTTGTACCGACCGGATCATCCTAGCTCTGGGAATTCGATACCGTCTCGCAGCTCCCGAATCCGGCAAAATCCTTGCCGTCCGTGTGCCGCTCGATGCCGGTTGGAATACGCGAATTCAAAACCATCGATTTGCGCGACAACAAACACCTGCAGAGCGTGGCTCTTCCCCTACACGGCATATCACGACCCAGGAAAAAAAACGGATGGTTCAATGGACAGCAGATTTTCTACGAAATTTCGCAAGTGTTTTTTTTTTGTTTACTTCTTTTGGTTTGCTAGTCCTGTCCGCTGTGTCTATGCGCTCGGGCCAAAAATAAAGTAATGTCTCGTCCACCCCCAACGTCCTAAACAACAAAACTCCCACTTTCTCTGCACCCCTACACCAGCAATTTCTACACACATCATAGTCGGCTATGACGAGCGGGCGCGACGCCGCCGATGTGCATGTGTGTGAGTGTGTTTGTTGTTGCTCTACACGGCACACACGATCGTTTTCGCCCTACGCGGTGCGATATATGCTGAACCCAACATACAACACACACGAACGCACACACTCGCACCTACCATAGACGTACGCAAGCCAATGGTACTTTTCGACCGGCGAAACGTGCACAATGACCTTGATTTTGGATTTTCTTGCTCTTTGCGGTGCCATTCGTACGCGCTCGTTCGTTACGTCTTCGTTTGCGTTCCTTTATTCCTTTTTCTTGAAGGGCGCAACGGCACGCAAGGGACGAGGAGAACGGCGTCGGATTGGGAGGGAGGACAGCAAACCGCCAACCAGAAGCTAACGCAATCGCAACAACGCAACGCTCGGTGTATATGTGGTGGGTTTTAGAGAGAGCATAATATTTACGCGACACCGCGCGCGCCACCTCAACTCGCGGTGGAGAACAACCATCCGTAGGCTGTTGTGCGCCATTGCGTGTGCATGGCGACAACCGTGCCTTTGCCTGCGTTCTTGGGCCGTGTGTTCTCTGGCGCGCCGGATGTCAAATGGTTTGGGGCTTCCTCTGCTACTGAAAATGTGAGAGGCCCGTTCCGACCGACGACAAACGGGTTTAATTATTTGCATATGTTGGACATTCACCTCCGAAAACTTTGGAACGCTTCGTGCGGGGTTTTAGTTTGTGACGAAGGTATCATAAAGCGTTTGCCAGAAAATATAAACGCCGCAGCCATTTCGTTTCATTTAACCTTACAGCAACAAGTACTGCGACGGTTTGTTATAGCTTAGCAGCTCATTGCTAATGATTACCAACTAGCATCTAAATGCTTTTATCTAGACGTTGCTGTCTTACATTATTATTTCATGAAAACCTTCCATATGTTTCTTCCTAATGACAAAGATGATAAAAAATACGTATTTATAAAGTTAACGTAAGCAGAACGATCAAACATTCCGACGTTATAACAAGTTTATATTTTCGGTCCAAAAAAAATCAAGGGCTTTTAAATTGGATGAAGATTTTGGACCATTAAGTACAACGAAATATCCTTTTCTTTATATTTTTAACACTCGGATAAATTTTGAGACATGTAATGAAAACGTTTGGGTAACGTGTAGAAACTAAATCACCGCCAGCTCCAGCTCCGGGAACCGATCGCACGAGTGGTGCGCCAAAAACCAAAAAGCTGGCCAATGTTAACCTTGACCGAGGTTAATGATACACGGCCGTAGATCTTGAAGCCTAAGCCGACACACACGGCCGGTGGCATTGGCCTTTTGCAGTTTGTGTGGTATGCGTTGGTCGTCTGTCTCGCTCAAGCCCCAGGGGAGCTTCCAGAATCAAACATACACGGAGAATAGAACGTGCCCCCTTCCCCGATTCGCTACGCCAACCATCATCGCCAATACTTACCCTCCTTCTCCCACTCTCCCACTCTCCGGAAACTAGCTAAATTTTCATCACATTTGCCAAATTATAGAAGGCAAACAGAGCACCGAACTAAGAACAAGCATTCAAAAGGCAGAGCTCGAGGTCAAGATTTTATCTTCCCCGTTTCCTCTCATATACGGACCGATGCAGGGGAACAAATAATAAAACAGATTGTCTAGCACCTAACAAAAGAGTAGAGAACGGGTTGTCGGTCTAGCTTCATAGCAGGCTCTGATTGCGACAAAGGCAACAAAGATGCAAAATTAATTATCAAAATTGCCAAGATAGATGATTGAGAAAAAAATGTACACATATTTGAAACTTATAATGTTTTTACGTTGTAAATTATAAAAATTTTTCTATTTGTCAATTGATTCAAAGTGAGAATACTGTTTTATGATCCTTCGAAGTCAAGAATGGCAGTTATGTCTATTGTAGATATGAGATGATTTTATAGCGTAGGTAAATATAATCGTTTTAAACGAAGTAAGTTTTTTATGCAGTTGGAAATTCGAAATACGTATGAAAAGTTTTGCTCGATGCTCGGAGTTTATCCCGTAGTATTATGTTCACTTAAAATATATGTTCAACGAAATTTACTTAGTTCTGTTTCACATGTTCACGATTCGCTTTGAATCGTTCGGACACTGTGTAAATTGTAAATGTCAATAAAATCCTTAAGAAACCCGTAAAACTTTCAAATGTGATGATGTGAACAAAGAAGTAAACTACTATTCTAAAGAAAATAGTAAACCATATCCAGAAACAAAATCACCTGAACACTTATTTGAATTGATAAATGTTTACTGAGACTGTTATAAAATCGAGCAAAGCAACGAATTTTCTTAAGATGCCTAAGACAATGACATCGAAAAGAGAAAAGTAACGACGTTTGACCATTTCTGACTCCGATAACCACAACAACGCACAGCTTCAAACCATGTACCAGGAGCGGCACTGTTTCGAAGAAAACGGCAGTATTGGAGACAATTTGCTAGTCAAATGCCTCAAGGTGACAGCTTAATTACAAGATAAGAAATTTCGATTAACTGTAGCATGGCAATTTACGTACAAACTCCGGCCAACTTGCCAACTGGACTTTGCTTGCTTTATTATTCCTCTCAATCCCCCCCATTCCGTGTGTACTTTGTAGTCGACAAATGTCTTAGTTTACAAAAATTACAGCGACATTGGTGTTAGAAACATCGTTTTGTGCTTTTTGAAAACGTGATTGAAGCCAAACTCAGACACCAGACATTTGTTTCAAAATCTAGACTTCCCGGATCGAGTTGCGGGTTGCAGCGACAAGTGAACGAATCTAGCCGATCATTCTTCAGTATCAGTTGTTAGTTATCTGATACGCATGACCCCGTTAGTCCAATCACATTTCATTTGGCGCGACTAATGTACCAAATACAAATGATTGAAAGCTTTTGTCGTAGCAACCACGCTGTAAAGCGTTTACAACAGATTTTTTAACGTGATTTATTAGCAATTTCTCTAACTTTCATTTGTTCCTCCCTGCGTGCCTTATCCCCATATCCTCACTTTTGCTCGCCGTTCCACCGTTCGGCCAGCCGTCTGTTCACGACCCGCCGACCGCTCGCTCCACCACTCGATTCTGCTCCATTTGCACAATTTGTGCTTATTGATTATTCATCCTCACATTTACACATTTGCCCTGCCGCCGCGGATGGCCACTGCCAATCAATACCGCGCGGATAAGGATGAATAATGGAGCAGCAGCAGCCAGGCAAAAATATACGAACGGTACCAACACACCAACCCAGCGCGACCATCCATTACGTGGAATAACGGCAGTAGTCGGTAGGCAGGCAAAATAAAATAAAACGAAAAAAACAGCAACAAACAAAACAAAAAAAAACTCTAACTTAATTCAATTATACATCCTATTGATTTTTTTTGTTACATTTTTTTAAATATACATTTTTTTTTGCAATGTGTGCTTTCGCAAAGCGTAGAAGCATAAAAAAAAACTGCTCGTCGGTCCAGCTAGTCTACGGGGCTGTACCGGGCCCGTAAAGCGGAAGCGACAAAAAGTGAACCGAAAAAATCACAAACACACAAAATTGTAGCGATTGAATGGAGTAATAAGTGTTCCGGTGGTAGTGAACGGTGGTGGCGGTGGTGGGAATTAAAAACAAAGCTAAAACATAACAACAACAAAAAAAAAAACAACAAATGCAAATACTTTTAAAAAGTACCCCCCCGCATTTGTACATTTTTCAGCGCGCTCGAGCACACTGCACCAGGGGCGAGGGCGGGAGGTGGTGTGTCGAGTCGAGGGGGTGCGCAGTTCGCACCAGCCCGCGTGTCCTCCCAGGAACGCGTCAACCCACATGACACATTGCGCCTGTGCCTGTGTGTCTGTGTCCGTGTACCGCCGCGCTTACTCTATATAATATGCACGATTGAGAGTATTTTTATTTTTCCGCTATCGAAATTAAAAAAGCCAGAACGGCACAACCAGAAGGACAGGACACACTCGAGAGCAAATGGGATGGAGCGAGCTGCTGGAGTGTGCGCGCCGTTTGGGGGTAACATGTACTATACACCACCCAGCAGATGAATTCGAAAAAAACGAACCCCAAAGATAGCATTCCATCCTAAATAAACGATGTGCAAGCGGGACGGGAAGCGTTATCATAAGAGAGCAAAAGAGATGAAGAGAAAGAGAGAGAGAGAGAGAGCGAAAAAAGGAGAGCTAAAGTGCGAACCAAACCGAACGAACATATACAACAGCAGCAGCAGCAACAACAAATATGCAGTTTAATATTATCCTATTGCAGGAATAATGATAAAAAAAACAAAACTAAAATAAAATCCTCAAACGAGAAGTGGTCGCCAAAAAAGCGGCACGGAAATTTAACAGAAGAAAAAAAAGCAACCATAATGATGCTGGCCAATGGCAAAAAGTGCAAAATGCTATCTGCTTACACATTTTTTTTTCTCTGCTACCAAATTTTCCCTACGGCTACTCAACGGATACCCTCCCAATCACTCTTCATTTTCGTTTGATGATCGGAACGCGTCATCGGCTGGGGGTGAAAATATAATGAATTTTTTTTTCTACGCCACGTTATGCTGCTACCACTGCTGCGATGTTTGACTCCTTTCCATATCCATTTCGCTTTCCACTGCAAAGCATTTTGAGTTCAGGATCGCGTGCTTGTTCTATTGATCGTCTAGAATCATGAGGAAAGCAAAACTCTGGAGAAGGTTTTTTTCATTATCACACAATTTTCCCTGCTTAAGGTCGAAGATTTGCAGGTAAAATATATCATGTTTTTCGATTCGGTGGTCACAAAAAAATCACAGGTCGGTGGTGTAATGATCGACACGCATAAGCTACTTAGGGAAACATAATTCAAGATTTAATTACTCTTATGAAGTTATTTCAAATAACAATCACATTAGTGTGTAATCTTTTTTCCTTTCTTTGGATAAAATTACTATTTAAGCCTAGAATAAGAGAAGAAAAATCCTTATTATCTTTAAAGTGGAACACTCTCAAAACAAAAAGGAAAAAATAAGACAAACCATTAAAGAAAACTAAAATTGAAAAGAATAGTAAAATGACACAAAAACCACAAAATATAAATTAAAAAGATGCCAGAGAAAATAAGCAACTACAAGTAAGGTTAGGAACTAACGATGAAAAATGCTTTTCAGGAGTCTGGCGATGAGTTGTGAATCGTCTGGTCGTTTTTTGTCCTATGATTTAACAACGATCATCGTAACTAAATATCGGAAATTTGCAGCTGGAAGTATGTTTGAATATTATCCATATTGGACATATTGGACCGTACAACAGTGACAAGAAAGTTTTAACAATAAACACACCATAGTAATAAAAATTGCATATAAAAGAACAACTAAATATTCAGTTGGTTTTTTATGCAGAAGATCTCATGCTTGTGTCATGTGGAGGCGATCTCATTCATCTATGTTCTATAGTTACTCTTAGAATATAGATCATATGAAGTTTTCTCACTCATAACAAGTGCGTAGAAAGGGTAAAGACTATCTAAAAGATAAATTATTACTTGTCTTTTTAAGGATGCAAAAAAAAACTAACAAATCTTTACTATCCAAAAATCGCTAAAAATATTCTATCTTATTTCTGAAGTACCAAACTATGGAGATCCACGATTCAGATTCAGATTCAGATTCAGTATTAGTTGCTTATACTCCGCATATACATCGTGTTTGAGTTCCATAGATTCAATTTGGGCGTGAAGAATTACAACCGTTGTAATAACCTATCGCTTTCGTTAAAGAAAAACTCGCTGTGATTATACCCATACCCATTAGCTCTGAGCGACTGATAACGAATCGAAAATTTACCAAAATTGACCACCACGACACACGTCCCACATTCCGAAATTTGAAAACCAAACCACATGCATCGTTTGCAATGTAGTAGCGTCCACAAACCGTTGTCCAAATGTTCATAATAAAATAAATCTACAATCCCACATCGGATACATTCGATGAGTGAAAGAAGGCACTTCTTAAAAGTATTTAATTTGAATTTTGCGGATGAACATAAACACGGTTATGTTTCAAAATTGTTCATACACCGGATTGTAGTAAGAAACCGATTTACATTTTTACACAAGTACCGATGTTTATGATCGCGTACCTCACCGATGGTGAGTTCGAGTCTAAACCAAATTAAATAACCTAAGAAAATAATGAGAATCATGTGGAATTACAATAAAATACTGCCATAATAGCTACTGCTAGAATATCACGAAAGTCGAAACATCGGCTCAAATCTCAGAATCGATTATGAATGTAGTTTGTAGAACGCGAAACCGCAGATGCATGCAGAGCACAACAAATTTACACTTTACTGATAACTGTTTCATTCATTCATAACTTTACGCGCGTTTCTACGATATTTTCTTTTGCCGTCGAGAAAAACGGGCTGATGATCAAAGGCTGCTCTGTTTCCTGTTCTTCTTTGATCGCATACACACACTTCGGGCACTCTCCCTATCCGCTGCTAGTACGTTGCAAGTGACACAATCGGGTGTGTGGAGCATGTAATTCTTCTGAGTGTTCTCAAGACACACAATGATGAAGTGATTTGGAAAGAAAGGATACACCACCATCGTTAGCACACATTTTGCACATTAAACAAGCAGCTAGCGCGCACACAACACAGGACAATGCTAGTATGGGGCGACCGAGGAAGAGGGATGGAATACTTTTCACTCATTGGGCCGGTCCACAGGCCGGTGCCGCGAGCTGCGGAATGAAACGTAGCGCAGTTCCATTCAAGCGCAGCAGTAGTGCCAACTTTTCCATAGCCTCCAACCACTCCGAATCCCAATCGCTCCTCCGTAGATATAGCGCGTGGCGGGTGGTTTGGTGTGTGTTTCTTTTTTTTTGTGGGAAGAAAGAGTTTTGCCTCCGTTTTTCACCGGCTAATTCTCACCCAATCGTAACTGACGACTGGCTCGAACCAACACTATCAAGGCTGTAGGGTGGGTAGCTTCGGCTACTGCCGCCTTGCCCGTGTTCGTCGTTGATGAAAAATGGAAAATCGGACGCTACGGGCATAAGACACACACGGGTGGCAAGGGTAGATATCAAGAGATCGGGGTGATTATTGGTGTTGTTGGCGGTGGCCACGGGACGGAAGCGAACATTTTTTTCATCTTTCATCGTCGAGTTCAACCAACGACGAGAGGCATACGCGCGCGGGCGGAGGAGAGAGACAAATTTGTCTTATTTTTCTCGCTTCAGACGAGGGGGGTTGTCATTATAATTTATTTTCTCGATGACGTAAATACTTTTTGCATACGCATCTATTCTTTTTTTTTTGTTACTAACCCAACCTGTTTTGGCGTCCTCGCTTTACTTCCTCTACAAGCAAGCAAGCAGCAGCATCTTTTGCAGATTTCTCTTTTCCACTTGTACGATGTACGCTCAAAAAAAATGTGTATCTCTCATTCGGTTCGTCAGAGTTGAGGGTATTTCGTACAAATTCTTTTATTGCTATGTAAAACGTTTAACCCTTAAGGTGCACTGTGTAAAAAAATGTGCTAGTCTTATTTGAGGTACTTTTTGGAAACATGCTAATGATGACAGAAATGATTGTCTCACATTATTTAATTGAAAACATAAATTCTTGTACAATGTTTGCAAAACTGCTAATTATTAAGCTTTTTCACTAAAAACACATAATTTTCCGCTACCATCCACTGAGGGTT
>JXXB01007178.1:0-10712 GCA_000956275.1 Anopheles koliensis
TCTCTCTCACACACTACAATCAATATTCGCTTACGCGTTTATCTTCTAACTATCCCACGCACAGCTGATAACGCTGATGTAAGGTTGGTTCTTCCCCTCGCAACTACTTCCTTATCCAAGTGCGCCGTTTCCCGAAACTACACTGGAGGAACGTTGATCACTTACTGTCGCACGAATTGCTAACCCTTCGCCAAAGCCTAAATTCATCGACGGCACTGCACGGTGGCGCACGGATGCGACAGTTTTGGCACGGGAACCACGAGAACGTACCGCGACCGGCAAAGACCTGAGGAACCTGACCGCGACGACGTTCGCTTAATGATTGACCGAAACGCGCCACCGTGCGTCGGTATCAAATACTCCCGAGCATACGCACACTTCTGAACCGATCCGCTCGTATGTTGCGCTTGTGGGATGGGGACGCGTCCGGGAGGAGGACGGTGCGTTGTGGTTCAGTCAAACCAAGCGATTCTAACGATGCCCTCATCCGTAGGGGATTGTTCAGATAAGGGAGAACACACAGGAACAACGCACTATGGAACATATTGGGTGGTTTTTATTTATTTTAATGTTGGTTTCGGATAGGAACTAGAAGCTTACTAGACGAATATAGAAAACCGTAGAAGCTAAATCACAGATTCGTTGGAAGAAACGGTTTGTTTTAAGTAATGAGTAACATTTTGCTAAAAATATATTCTACAAATAGCTCATAAAAAAGTACACCGTGAACTAGAGGTATTATTTTCCAAACAATATTCGTCTCATGTGCTAAAACTTGATTTGTCCGTTCCGTAAGTTCTGCCTTGTTCACTGTGCTCGACGACAGCAAGGGATTGGGGACGGCTCCGCCACTGCAGCATGCTCGTTAGGCGGCGAAAAGATTAAGTCATCGCGCATGTATTGGTGCAGGTTTTCGGTCGGCCTCGGAAGGCCGCGCGGCTTTGTGTTCGGCCACGCCGGTACGTGAAACGCGCGAAAATTTTACGATTCACGCCTCCTGACGTTCCCCACGTGCTGGTTCGCAGCGCGATAGACGCATGCGCCGTACGATCGAACCAAAGTTTGTGAGGCCGGTATCGTATCCAGAGCCACATTAGCGGCTTATTTGCGGCGTAAAATGTTACTATAACTATGTGGGAAAGGTTTCTATCATAAACAGAAATGTTTGCTTCAAAGCCAGAAATTCAGTCGTAGTTTTTTTTTACGAAACATTGCAACAGGCATGCATGAGATTTTTTATTACCCTTCTCTAATCCAATTGCAACCGAGCGAAAAATGTTAATGAGCATTCGGAAAAAAGTTGCATCTGTGTGTTGTGGTCTAGATCGTCTAGATTCTAGATCGTGCAATAGCGATCGCAACTATTCGTAGATAATGGCACGTGTATAAAGATAATCTTCCTCCATTAATTGGGAACAACCAGTAAAGCTTTTGTTCATCGGGAACAGCCATACCAACAGTTTGGTCTGACACGAGCATTTACACCTACTAGAAAGCTACTAAGCCATTAGTTCAGGAATGATTCAAAAGTGGAGATAGTGTCGCACACAGATCTATCACAACTTTGATGTTTTGTTAATATGAAACGGCATATCTGTGATGAGCGAATTATTCAGACGCACCATAAATGAGTAAAGTAAACAAGGATTCGATATGACCGCAGAACACATTTGTAATGACTATATGAGAGTTGTAAGTCGCTTGGAAAAGCAAATTCATCCTCTGCTATGTTTGAGAATAACAGATATGAATAAAACAAATCGGTATGTTTGTGTATAAAATCAAATGTATGTATTAATCAGTTACACCACAAGTAAAATCATTGCCAATTTGGGGAAAAAAAACATAATGTTTCGATAAACCTATTAACAGTCACAGTAACAGGAAGCCATAATTCGCGGAAGAAGGAGGCGGCTGTAGAGTTGCCCGTAACTCGATTCACGTGTTTTGTCTGCGCATCGCATACATCCCTGTGCGACCCGAAATCACTACCCAAAATTGCATCAGTGACACGTGGCAGATGGACGTTGAACCGAATACAAATAAGCACACCTTCGTTCGCGGTCGTTTTCCACCTCACGGTTCCCGAATATCGTTCCTCGACGTACTTTCTTCGACCACTGAAGACGCTACACGTGGTTTGGCTAGACTTGAGTGCCACGCGGCACACCAACAACAGTCCATTTTTCCAGCTAATTAATAGGATTGCTACCGGTCCTCCATGCTGTCATTCGTCCATCGTTTCCTGGCGCACGAGTCCACCGCCCACCGGCTTGCAAATGATGCAACTTCAGACGACAGTTTCGTCACATTTGCTGTCACTTTCTTCCTGTGGGCTGGACACCGCGTACTACGCATGACTGCTGCGCCCTGGTTCAAATTCTCGACCAAACAATTCTTCAAGAACCGCACGGTGTCACGAGGGAATTGGATAATAATTCGATTTTGGTTCTCTTCACCAACTCACGCTAGCCTTGAAGTTCACCTACCCCCACGAGATTTAGAACGAGGAAGCCATTCTTCTGTTTGGTGCAACGCACAAGAATGCCACGAAACACGCGCGCAAAAAAAAAATCCACCTCAACAACGCGACTAATGCGACGTAACGGTTACGGTGTGATTCGGACTGGAGTCGGTTAAGATGATTGTACATAAAAATCCTCATAACGAGAGATCTCGCCGCACGCCGATGCTGAAAGATCATGATCGACCAATTTCGCAACACAGGTAAATTAAGCTACTCCACTCAAATCCCCTTCGCTTCTTCTCATGTAACTGGTTTATCAGATTCTAGAACGTCTCGACTGCGCCTTGGTGTGTCGAATTTTAGAAGCTTCCAAAACAATGACGTCTAATGCGCTAGCAAAAACTTGCCTCGGTGATCTCGAAAACAAACATGAAATTAAAAACCGATTTGCTCGGGAAAAATCCAGTAGCTACACGTATTTTGAAGTGATTCAAATTAAAGGTTCTTATTTGATGCACATCCGACGTTTGGTTCGACATGTATTGGCCAATCCATAAACTCTTAGTTCCACTCATCGCAATTCAAAGCCATACAAGTACCGGATTGGCGTGATTGGCGTTAACCGCACACTGCTCCAGCTCTACAAGCAACTTTAGCGGTCGTCTAGAGACCAAAATAACATTCCCTTTCTATTGTTAGGCTGTTTTAATGAGATTTTTTAAGGCACGACCAACTTATTTCGATTGAGCTTGGCATCATCGTGAAGCTAAATACACGTGTGGTTTAGTCAACACGCATGTATGTGTTGATATGTTTGGGATAAATTGGATTAGAACGCTTGAGGCTTTTATTGTTGTGGTTACTTGATGCGAAAACATGTGTTTAAAATAATTATGATTTTCATTCATTTCCACTATAATTTATGGTAAAAATATGTTTTTGTTACTCTAAAAATTACACTCTCGTTCGTTTTCATCAACTGAAACAAAATATAATCATTTTGGGAAGAAAAGGAATATTTCGAATGTATCACATGAGCTAAAAAACGACACAAATCGATTCTTGTTCATTTATCTCAACACTCATACTGTTGAATGGTTTTCTTTGTTCGTTAAGTCTGTATACGTCACTACTATCATATAATGCATGTTGTCGTTAAGATTATTTGTATGCTCACTTTTTAACTGTGCGCACCTTGGTGGTGACAGCTGTTTCAGAAAGACCTTCATTACGTGGTCCGCAAACTTTCAATAATGCTGTACAATTGTAGCCAATCTCTGCGGTATTAGGGAGTATGGTAGCAGAAATGGCACCGTCGTTTTAAAAGCGAAATAACTTATTACAAATTTGCGGTGCTATCATCATACCGATCGACTTTGCAAATTAATTTTAACTATTACTCTCAACGCCTCATTATGCGGTAATAAGCTACATTCTGGAATCAATCCCATTAGTTTCTGATGCTTCGTTCTGTGTACAAAGTTTCATACATTTCCTAAAGCAATAAATATTTGTGCTGCGGTTTATTAGCTGCGTGTAGTTAACAACACAAGCATGAAAACTAAAGCTCGTAATTTAGTTAATGTTTAAAGCCAATTCATTGAATGCAGTATACCGTTTGTGAAACATTACAATTATTTTGTTTAATCGTCTGATGCTAGGCAAACGCCAACAGCATCCGAAAATGTCTGCTGTGAAATATGTTGTCGTTGTATGTGATTAGCAAAATTTAATCGATGTAAATTCATACGGAGTATATGATAAATTATTAACCACTAATTTAACGTTTTCCGGACGACATGGACTGGGTTGCGGTGTGTGGACTTTGTTTGCTACTACTCCGAATATCTAGTTAAAAAGCTACGTCAAGCTTTTTCAACCATCCGTGTGGACTTATTTGGATTTGTTACATTGTGCAAAAAAATATCTTTTTTAATTTTTGGCAATAACACAAAAACAGTGAAAGCCTCCTTGTAAATCATATGTTTTTGCATGCATTTTAATAGTTTTTTTGTTGAAAGATTCTACCTGTTTTACTCGTTATTCAAACAGAAAAGATTGCCGTATCTATACGCGAGATGGGACGTAGATGTGTTTCCACCTACAGTGCTATTGTATTTATTGTGTTAGTTTGTGTAGGGCACTTTCCTTTTGCAGATTGTACTGGAATGGCAGTGAGGACCGAGTGCACAAAAAGAAAGTACGTGTAATCTCAAACGGCTCTAGCCCTTTAACGACAGATTCTTCTTAAAAGAGTACTATACTCTCCGTACAAAACATGGCCAGCCTGATCACACAAAAGAAGGTTTCTAAGCTTATCATTCTACTATAAACAGCGGTGATTTAAAAAAAACACAAAGGCGAAGACTAATTGTTACATTAAAATAAAAAAGAAAACAAACCGCCAAGCCTGGGGACTAAAATTTGTTTGAAATTATTTTAGGAATGGCGATTCTGGGCATATTACGATCTTATCTGCTTATGTGACTTGCAACGGAAGCGTCTTTTGCTCTGACTGCATCTAAAATATCGGCATGTTAATGATTGCACACATAAATTCCATCGACAGCGTGTAAATTTCTAGGTATAGATCGTCCGCCAGACCGGTCGCCGGCTAGTACGATTGCGTTTCGTTGTACTTCCGGCTCCGGTAGGTAAATTCAGTTCCGGAATAAAGTCGCCTTCCACGTGCGTTCCGATTGCTTCTTCATACTGTCGCCGGTTGTGCTGCTGTTGGTGATGTTTTCTTTTCCAGTTTCTAAAAAGAGAGATCCGGAAATGTGTTGTGATGCTGTTTAGCGTTTGTTGAAACGCACAAAAACTCACTTATTCTTTTTCTTTGAATTTACTCCTTGCACCGTACTTCCATCCAGATTGACTCCTCTATCATGCTCGACAGGATAGTGTCCAGACGAGCCAATGGTGCCACCTGCACGAAAACGGGATATTATAACAACACAATTAACAGCTTCGATTATTATTTTGCATATTCTTAACACTAACCTCCATGGTGAGCATGATCGCGATGGTTGTGATATTTCCTTCGATTACCACCGGTGCCAGCACCGTATGCCATTCCTCCTGTTTGGCGACCCGCACCTCCAGCACCAACGCCACCCAATGTTTCACCGGCGGCTGCTCCAGTAGGCAACATATTGCTCTCCGGGAGGCTATTTTGCTGATGATGCCGTGGCAAGGTACAACTCTTTCCCCGGCAGCGCTTCATTTCCTCCAGGGTTTCATGTAGCTCTTTTTTTTCTTCCGCCGTCAACGACGATTCTCGATTTTGCGTTTCGAAAGGATCTGTAAAATTTTGATCATTAATAATTACAATCGTATTTTTGGACACTGAGAAGCTTATTAGAACGACATGATCACCTATCCTCAAGTTGTAATACGTTACTAAACCGGTAGTAAACTCGCAGTAGAGGAAGTTGTGCGTTTGATTGATCGTTCTCAGGCAGCTGTACGTGTTGTTGTTAGCATTCATACAGAAGCAGAACGGTTTATCGTCCCACATTGGTTCCGTACGCCAGTGGTTGCTATCGTGGCTGAAGCAATTCATTCGCTCCGACAGACATTCCTTTTCCATTTTCACTTTCTTGATGCGCTTACGTTCCTTCTTGCGTTGACGTTCCTCTTTCAGGCGACGACGAGCTTCACGTGCCAGCTCCTTCTCGTCGGGCAGTGGACTGTGAATATCATAATGATTTAAAATATTTATTAATATTTTCATATTTTATTGATACCACAATCACTCTTGCTTACCTCTCGGTTTCTGCTGCGCAGTAACACTCGGTGGGAGGAATGGTCGTATCAGCGGTCGAGGTTGGGATCATGTTGTTCTGCACCGAGTTACTATTATGCTGCATGTATTGGGTATTATTGATCGCGTTGTGAGTTTTATCGCTTCTGTGTAATTTTTGTCGATCGATTGTATTACGCCGATCACCATTGTTCGCTCCAGTTTCGACTGTCACCTGTTCCGTTGTTGTAGATGAAAACACCGATGCGGTGGCATCGATTGCGTTTTGCGAAAACTGTTCCACACTGTTGTACGATTGATTACTCTCAGTTGTACTGGAACTCGAAACGTCTTGGCTCGATTCCGAACTTACTGACAATTCTGTTATGAAATCACTTCGAGTATCGCTGCTCAAGTTGGTCGATGGAGTTGTGCTCGCCGATGAGGAAACTGTAGAGGAAAAGTCCTTATTTTGCATTTCAACAACCTCACCCCGATGGCGTCCACGATGACTACGGTTTTGCCCTCCTGCTCCACGATGTCTGCCACTGCCGTGGCCGGTACGATTATTTACCGAAGCTGCTGGAACCGATGGTTGAGAGTCGGTCGTGAAAAGACTCATATCGATCAAAGGCCCTTCGCCGTCTTCTTCTACCAGTTTGGGAGGAGGTTTAGTTGCCTTCCAACGATGTCCGTAGCCGTTGTGATACTTGCCAGCAGGACGGCGCACCACAGTGCCATTAGATACTCTTTTGCGTGTACTATTGCTGATCGGTAAGGTAGTTCCTTCTGACGACAACGACGCTATCACCTCTGGAGCAGCGGTCGTGCTAGTGGAAGAGCTTACCGCCGATCGATCCTCTACCAATCTACTGTCAGTAGACGCATCGTCTTCGTCATCATCATTTTCATCCGGTTCAGAATCTTCCCCACGGTATCCAGCTGGTTTTTGCTCCCGAAGCAACCGCTTGATGTCTTTCAGTGCGTTAAGCTTATCCTTAAGCACAGAGATCAACTGATCCACTTTCATCATTCGACTGCGTTTCAAGCTCAGTTCGTCTTCGTAAATAACATTAGTGCAGTTAATCTGATCACCCGCCATGACGGAACACCGTTGAGTGTTCCCAACGGACATGTTCGTTCCTTCACTGGAAGTTTCGTTTTGACGATCATGTACAAGAGTCGCCGTCTGTTCGTACTCTCGTTCGATCTCTGCCAACGTTTGTTGCAATTCGTGAACCACGTTCACTAAATTGGACGACGAAGACGTATCTCGTTTCAGCCTCTGATGGTGTGTGTCCTCTTCCTGGACCTGCTCACTGTAAAGCGCACGCTGGACGGCATCGATTCGGGCCGCCACCTGCACTAACGATGTCATGGTTGGTCCCACCGCTTCCATTAGCAAAACTTCGTCACCTTGCTCAGGCTCTAGCGAGCGCTTTTGGCGCGTCCGTCGACGCCTATGCTTATGGGTTGCCGTTGGCTGTGCGGTTGCCATCGATTGCATCTTCGTGTGATCACGCTTGGTTTTGATTTTGGTGTAGAAAAAGTTGTTCGGCGTGAAGCACGCACAGTTGCGCCCGTTCGTATGGCTACCCGTTTTCTTGTGGATCTCGGCCAAATGTTGCTGCAGCTGGCCATGGAATTTACATTTGTGCTTACGCCAGCGTCCATCTTCACTCGTGCACTGCCACTTCTGTCCCGGCACACAATTCTGCTGAAGAGCCGGATTGGAGCACTCCGTGTTGAGACGATCCATCTTCGAGCGGAAAGGAGTCAGGTGATTATCCAAATTCTGTATCTCGTGCTGGGCTGGTGCTTCTGAAAACGGAATAGAATAATTACTTTCATTATAGTCTACTCGTTTTAACAAAAGCGATCGCTCAACTTACGATCAAATGCATGAGCTTCCTGGTGATCGATTACATAATCTTCCGGATGAATGTTGCGTTTCAGCTCGATAGCTTCAGTTTCACTTTCAATCGTCACATGATGGTCATCATCTTCTGGGTGCAATAATGTCGAAAAGGTCACATGAATAATAAATCTCTAGCTCAAGTGATCATCATCAACTTACCTTCATCCACATCCAGATCGTGTTCGTCCTCATCATCATCGTGTTCGTGCGAGCTAAAATCCAGCTCTTTGCGTTCGCTTCCACTGCTCGCCACACCGGAGACCACACTGGAGTGGCCCTCTCCAAACACATTGCGGCTCTCCACCAAAACTTCCGGCGCTAGCTTCGGCTGCGAGCCGGTTCCATTCACAAGATTGAACCGCGCACTGTACCGGGCTGCTGCAGCGCGCAGTTTTTGTTCATGAATTTGTTCGGGCGTTTCGCGCCGACCGGAGCTTTCAATCAAAAACGTGTCGGGCCACTTGTCCAACACCGCACGGTGGCGGTTGAGTACGAGTGGCAGGATGCTACGCCCGTCCATATGGGGTGGCGGAGCAACACCACCGATGTCCAAAAACGTTGGAGCCAAATCGACGTTCAGTACGATCTCATCGATGCTGAAATAGAAAGTGATCATTGTCAGCTTGACCAAGGACTTCACACCGTCTCCGTCATCCGGCAGGCACCGTACTTACACCGTCGCCGGTTCGATTCCAGGACCGCGCATGAGAAACGGTACACGCACGTCAAACTCGAACGGAAAGCTTTTGCCCTTGATCAGTCCGAACTGGCCGAGATGGTAACCGTGGTCTGAGGTGTAGATAATGTACGTATTATCCAGCTCACCGAGTGCCTTCAGCTCTTGGTAGACCCGCTCCACCGCTACGTCGACACTTTGCAGCGTTTGCAGTCGTTTCGTCATCAGCAGATCGGTAAACTTGCGATGGATCGGTTCCATTTGCTGCGTTACCCGTAGAATCCACTGCTTGTCCGGGTTAGGGGCATGATCGTATGCTGGCGTGCTAAAATCGAGAGAATAATGTGCGGTAAGTATCGTTTCGATCGATCGCATTTATTAGATAATAGGATATTATGTATGCCTAAGTGCCTGCGCCATTCGTTCACGAAACGTACGAACAACCGAACTGGCTACCATCATGAATTTTCCTAATTCTAGTGTAAACACAAATCATCCCAACATTCCACTCTGCAACAAAAGTGCCCCATAAAGCATGCATGTGCTCCAGAATGCAATTTTACCCGTGGTACTATCGTCGAGTGTTGCTCCGGAAGTAATCGATACATACTATTCATTTACATGCTTCAAAAACTTTCTGATTTATGATGCTGCTGCTGCTTCCGTTGTCACGCTTTTTCGACCAGAACATCGACTTGCTGGTAGCACGGGTTCAACTGAGAGGAACGCTTCCGTTGCTGTACCGCTCTTCGGATGCCAACAATGCAGCGAGATACCCCAAAATACCGACGTACATTTCAGCTCCGATACGGGACGCACAGCATTATGTAGGAAAATTCAATTCAAAAATATTACCTCCTATAAAATTCCCCTCTCTTCCCCCATTTTTTCGATACATTTTAGTATAATTCAAACGTCCAAACGAGCATCCCGGTGCGGAGCAGACAAACGAACAGACCACAAAGTGTGATTAATTTCAATTAAAATCCCCACGCTCCAGCAGGTTTGTACCGCAATGGGTCCGACGCGGTTGATTGGACACGCCAGGAGTGAGTAATTCCGGAACGGAAGCAATGAATAATTGTCCCCGCGCGGCTTGCCGTTTCTGTTGATTCGTTACATATCGTTTAAAGCAAGAGGTTGTAATGATATAAATTGAATGTGATAAAAAGTAATCCAAAACTGTGACAAATAATTTCATGTTTGTATTACATAACAAGCGACGAACGACTGGGATAGTGAGGAATTTCAAATGCCTGAGCATCGTTCAAACGTTTCAGCTAGCTCTGGAATGTGATCAAACGAGTCCTTCAAGATATAGATCGGCTGGCCAGCTTAGACATTCCCGCACGGTTACTGCCAGTATGGCAAAAATATGCAGCTGTCAAGTATGGTGGTTCGTTTGGCTAGCCATCAGCAAAACGGCAGACCTGTGAGCAATTCGTTTCCCACTATCTGCATATTGTGTTGCAACGACAACACCACAACGTAACGGAGCGTTTTCTTCTACTTTGTGCGGCATTAGCCATTGAGTTGTCTGAAGGATGGATTTATCCTTCACATTTGCCGCTCATGAATGACATTTCATCTCCATCACATACCGCATATGTTTACCAACTCATCTACAGTGCATATCTAGTTTTACTACAAATCGCATTTAATGAGAATTTGTATTAATTAGTCGTATTAAAATGTTTTTGATACCATGGCAAAAAAGCATTCAATGAAAAAGCTTAAATTAAACAACCTTGGTACCATGGCAAAAAAGCATTAGATGAAAAAGCTTAAATTAAACAACCTTTTTAATTTAACACATGAAAACAGGCATTCCAAGAAGATGCAGAAGAAGACTCTTCAGTATATACATATAAAAATATACTACCAGAATCCGATTTATACTCAAACC
>JXXB01007185.1:0-14659 GCA_000956275.1 Anopheles koliensis
GCTTTTAATCTCTTTTATTACATTCCTATGATTACTGTTATTATTATCGCAATTTAAAGTATATTTGATAAATATTTAATATAAACGTTTGCTGATAACATAAATAATTGCGGAACATCGCTGTTTGAGGAAAACAGAAATGTAATTATTAAATATCATCTGAGACATATGTGCGTTATACGTTATAAGTATGTGTGCGTGATGGAGTGGGTGGGAGATAATAAGTACTCGAGGTCTGGACGACAATAAAGTCACGTGTTTTGCAAATTGCTCTAGTCGTTATTCTGTATCGATGTTTTCATTACATTTCTGCTTGTTTACATTTAACTACGGCACTTTTTGCGTATTTTACATGCAATCTGTAATGTTTTTGATTCGTAATGGTGTTTTCCTTTTCAAATTGTGAATAGAATCGGCACAGAAATATAAAAAAGCGAAGGACTGCTTAAGGACAAAACCTGCACCGGCAGCAATCGTTCCAACGGCGCTTGGGTGAACATTTCTTTTCAATCACACCCGGTCATGCACGTCGAATCTCGCTAGCTTTCCTGCCGGCTCAACGACAAGAGGGTGTAGAAAATGGCACCACAATTCACTGTGGCACAGTCTACACACCCGCTCACTTTCCCACGCGGGGTAAACCGCAAACTGTGCGCCGTGCACTGCGGGATGTTTATTAAAAGATAATATTTTCCTTCCGTATGTTTCGGAAATTTGGATCTGATTTTCCGTGCGCTTTCGCTTTTCTTTCTTGCCCAACCCCACCTAACGGATACCCGCCTTCGGCCCTGCCAGCCAAGTGAAAGTGTCCTCGAATTCAAGGATCGTTTACAGCCCATTAATCACGTCGCAACCTGGGCCGCACTCGCTTTTGCGTGTCGTAACTACCGTGCGGCGTCGGGTTCTTCGGGACCACCAGCCAGCACGCGACACGCAGCATGCAGTCGAACGATGTAGCACCGAACATCTCGGCGCCATGTTGAGCAACAATCGATTCGAGCGAAAGTGATTCGTTTCGGAATCTATTATTGCGAGCGCAGAGAAGAAGCGCATGCCACCGCCGACGTGGTGTTTACCTTTCTGGGGCGGCAAAGACGGAGGAGTTGTCCCTAAGGGTAATGAGGAAAATCATTTCCCTCGATGGTGGCGGTGGTTTAGTTGTCGTTGTCGTCGTCGTCATCACCGTTGCCGTTTTCTTAAGCCTTGATAGGGTGGATAAAACGAAAACTTTCTCCGGAGTTTGAGTTAAGGTTTTCCACGGTACCGCATTTTTCCCTTGCGTGGTGCGTTACTTTTCCTATCCCTCAACCTTACCGGTGCCGGTATCGTGCACCTTCGCCCTTTCTTCTTTTCCTCGTGCAAAGAAAGGAATCGTGCGCCAAGGGCAAATAATCGAAACGTGGCCTAGCGTCTGCTGTTGGTTCATTGTGAGTCGGCGTCGACCTCGGGGGAAATTTCGTTTGTGTTGGATTTTTCTTCTTTTTCCTTGGCCTGCTGTGCGGAATGTGTCTGATCGCATGAAAAGGGTGCGTGGAGGTCGTTCATCCAGCCGGAGTCGTCCTTTAGCGCGACATGACAGGGTTTTTATTTAAAGAAATAAGCACTGCAGAGTAAGAATGTTTCCGCTTCTTAGCGCGGAAGGGATCGCGTACATGCCTTTGGGTTTGCAGGGGCCATGGAATTAGGTCGGGTAAACCGCCCGAAGTGAAAGCTGTAATTGCGTTATTGCGAGCACAGCCTGAAAGGCATCACGAGAACGTTGGCAGGTTTGTTCTGCAGCGATTCTGCTTGAGATGATTAGATAAATATGTGTAGGATTTATTAGCCCATTTGTAGTACGTTTGCTATTTGCAGAAGATTCGAGACTGGAAGGGATGGATTTTTCTGGTAGTGTCTATTGACGGCTAGAATTCGATTCCACTGCGTTCGCAGGTGATTAGTTTTCGGCTTAGAGAAAAGCAAACGTGCAAACAAGTGTTTTCGGTGATGATCGGAACGATTGCCTCGTTTGGGCCGTTTGCTCGTAAATCTAGGAGAAATCAATCAAGCAGCGAAAGGAAAGAATCATTGGCACAACTTACACAACCACTCTCACACATCGACAAACGCAGCCGAGGCAGCAACGTCTAAGCAAAACCGCAAGATTATTAACTTGCAAAGTCTGCTTTCTGGTAAATGATTGCCTTTCGTTGGCAAACGGCAACGCCATCGCCAGCATTCACACCAGCACGCCATTATCAGGCTTATTAAATTCAGGCATTTAGGCTTTCACTCTGTCGGCTGTCGGTGTTTTGCTCGAACCAACAAATTTTCCTCTCTCTTTCTCTCTCTCTCAATCTATTTCTCTATCTTTCTTTATCGCTCCCAACTCCCCGTTGTGAGGGCTGTCCTGCGTACTAAATGCGCCGGCAAATCACAACAACCACCCTCGGCGTGTTTTGTGTTGGTTTGCCGAACGAAAAACCCATTACTCTTTCTCTCTAACATGGAACGCATCGCTGCTAGCGGGGAGGAGGTTTTCCGCTACATCCGGTGGTGGCACCGTTAAGCCCTTCTGCTTTATCCCGGCCGCAACCGACAGGGCCTGTGCCTCGTTCAAGGGAATCGAATCGAGCCCTCCTTAAAAATCATGTCACACATTTCCAACACCACGCGTCCGAAGAGCGCTCCTGTCAATCAAGTGGGTTTTTGGGGGTTGGCTCTGGGATGTGTTAGGATGTTGAGGTTGGGTGGAGGTGAAAATTACTTGACATTTCTGAGCTGGCGTGAAGGGTATGGGTATGGGTGCTACGAGCGTGTTGCCGTTCGGACGCACTCCGAAGCTTGTCACAAGTCAATAATATTTATAAATATTTATGAATTGCTTCACGCGCTCTGTTCAATTCGGTGGAACTGGTGGGCTTCAATGTATCGTATCAAATCGGTTGAACTCGGCTGGGAAAGTAATGGGTTGGGAAACGGGCTTAGAATACCGCCATGAAATACCGCCAAGTATCGAATGGTTGAACAGAAAAAATAAACGATCGAAAAACTTCCATCAAGATGATACGTTAGTGGTGCAACAGTTTTGACGATATATTTGAATCGGAAGCCCATTCGCCCATAAAATCATCATCGATAATAACCTATACGATTTTCCCTGGCTGCATAGAAATGCTAGTTCCATAGGTTGGGAGCCTAAAAGATGAATGTGAAAATTATGTAGCATTTCTTACGACTCGCATTCCGTTCCGGTTGCCACCAAACGCATGTCAAAGGGATGTTCCCTTCTAATAAAATTTTACTGTTATTGAGCTTCTTCCTTCCGTTGTCAGTTGAAGGAATTATTAGGTCTGTATGGTAATGAGCCTACGGGAAACATCGCGATATTTACATGAGTGGTAACATGCAAATCGAGGAAGAATGCATGACGAGGCAGGTCGGTCCCTCCTCAGCATTCCAGGCGGGAATTTCCCAACAAAAAATTGAATTCGCAGGTTCCTGCGTTTGATGTGCGGAACTACATCATGCCTTCACGCGGCATTCCCCATGGGGAAAAGTTTGGCAGTGCGTCGCGTTGTTTACACTTATGTTACGAACGAGGCGGTTGGAATTATGAATAAATTTCACCAACAACCCTCCGCCTGGGTATGCACATTTGAATAATTGCAGTACCAAGACGGCCTGCTGTTTGGAAGACTTGTTAGGAAGCGAGTGTGTATGTGGGTTTGGCTCACTACGACGTCTGCGAATGTGTTTTTTCTCCTTTTTCGGCTTCGGTTCGGTACGATCAACGGCGACTTTCGGTACTTGCAGTGCAAAAAGCTCCAGCACTTTGCGAGGAATTTAACTCACCTGTTTTCTTAACGCTCTCGTTTCTTTTTTCCCGTTACAGGTAAGTCACGCGCGAATTTATAAACTCGGCAGCTTCGCGGTACGATGTCTTAATGGTGTCGCACACATTATTCAAACGCGTGAGCTCCTTATTCAGCGCAACAAAAGAAGGTATTGTACTGCGGAAAAAAGCTCCGAGAAAAGCACCGGCTACTGAGACGCACCGTCGGGTTGCGGAAAACAGAGTAAATCATCAATTTTTCATCACCACAAAGAATGGCCCATTTTGTTTGTTTCATGATATGGGGTTGGCCCTAAAAATAAACATGCAAAAAAAAAGAAACACTACGAAGTCGCTTATCACGGTTCGCTCTGCAAGGCATGCGATGGCGTCGTTGCCTTTCCGGCTCGCCATTTATAACAGCCGGCTTAACGGCACCGGGGCAACCATTATTATGATGGTTGGGCGGTGTCCTCGAGCCTCTTGCAGGTGGCAGGTGGCGGAGGGTCTTAGAAAGCCTACGATGCCGGCTGTCTTATGCTGTTCTTTTGCCACTGGCGTGGATTTGCATACACGCGTGTCGGAGGGGGCCGATGCGAGCTCACGAAAAATAACCTTCCATTCATCATGGCGTACCGGATGACAATGTGTGCCATTGCAGGCAATTCCGGTCGAAGTGTTCCGATACCGCGGTTAGTCCACTTGTTAGGCACTCGCTGGTTGGACGAAGCCATCGACGTGTGCAACACGGTTTGAAGGATGTTTCGGTTGGGCGTTTTCTTGACTTGATCCTTGAGTGAAAATCGATCGGTGGAGCGAATCTTCCGCATCAAACTGCCCGACTGCCACAGAGCAAATGTGATCGAATGTGTAATCGAAAATTCAAAAAATTCAAAACGAAACGTTCAATTTCGCACACGAAAGCAAATCTTACATTGCGAATGCGATGGAACTGCAGTGGGGGGAGGAACGAACCATTTATTCAGATGGGTAGCAAAACGAGACAGGAATTGAAAATTGCGTACGGAATATAAAGCGGGCCTGTGCGGAACTGGGGCCGATGCGCCGGTGGTGGAAAATCGAATACCATGCTAAAGTTAACGCAAACGAGTCGATGTTTTATATGCTTTTGAATGGTGGAAGGCGTCCGGAGAGCGGTTCAAAGGCAGCGGCGGGTTTCGGGTGGAGGAGTAAAAAATGAACTTGTTAGACTGTTACTTTCCTTTGCGTTCCAGGTGCTGTTGGCAGTGGTGCGAGGGTGGCGATGGTGGTAGTAGGAGGTTTGCCTTGGATGAACATTCGTTACAACAAAGTTCGGTCGATCAATTTCGGTTCTTTTTTATCTCCCACCTTCGTCAGGTTGCCCGTTCTAAGCTTTCCCCTCCCCAGGAACAGATAACACGAAATTGACGTACCGGTTTCGGGTCCAACTTGCCTGGATGATCATTATGTAGTCGGTTGCTAATCTTAAATCTGCGTAACCCATTGATGGGGGTGGAGTTGCTCGCCGTATTGGGTAATTCGATTAAATTTATGTTACCGAACATCACGGTGGGAGGGAAGAAAAACTAGGAGGAGATCCCAAAACCGGCGCACGATAAGAGCTAACCATTATGATTGACCAATATTTCACACACAAATCTCGGGACGCCCGGGGAGTCATGCATAAGTGGAGGGCACGCATACATCGCACCGAAACGGGTGGGACTGTAAATGGATACAGTGATAATACCGACATATTCATTTATCAGCTCGGTTGCTCATGTCGGGTGAGAAAGGTGAATGATTTGATTTGCTTATCGTGCGATGCATACGGGCGAGGGTGGAATGTTTTATTCAGGATTGTTAGTTTCGTTTATTCAGCGCATTATGTGAAGATAAAATCATCTTTAAGGAGTGTTCTGTTATCATTTGCTTGTGATTTTTTCTGAGTAATCCGAGAGCTAAGCGGAATCAGTATTTGTGTAAAAAGCATTTTTTTATCGTTTATTTAAATGATATGATGATTAAATATTGGAAAACACAAGGAATTCTAAAGTATCGGTATAAAAATTTCATACTGGCTAGGTCAGTATTACTTTGATTTTTTGCCTTTGATTTGATTTTTTTTGATTAAAAATTAAGTTGTGTTGTTTATTATTGTAATTAATATATCTTATTCAACAAAAAATTAAAACTTACAAATTGCATTATGTGCTATGCTTATTTTTCAAGACATGTGCTAGCCAGGCTTTTTTGTTGCGAACTTTCCTAATTTAGTATTTTAGCATACCACTCAATGAGGCTCATATATAATAACACTTGCTTATATGACATATCTACTAAACCAATGTTGTAAAAAGATGGCAGTCTAATTATAACAATGTTTCTTCATTTATTAAAAACATGGATCCATCGTTTCCATCGATGATTCTTCTATCTCCGATCAGTGGTTGCATGTAACGACGTAAAACCGTACGATTAATCGTTTGAGATGATTGCACATGTTGTGCGCTCGCATTAACTCTTACCGCTGCCTAACACCTAGATCGTCCCCATGTCGATCGCGCCCAGGCCATCTTTTAATCGATATCGTGTTGATCGGGCTCGAAAAAAAGTTATGTTGTTGTGCTGCCGCTGGAAAAAAAACACCGACATGGAAGATCATAAAACGATGCTTCTTCGTTACGGTCAGTGGTTCGTTGACCGGCACGAAACCACTGTTTCGTGTGGGGTAGATAGTGTTTTTTCTTTATCTCCATTCTGCTACGTTACATCTTGCTTATTTTCAATTTCACTCCCCTTACCTCTCGTTTGCGCGCGTTCGCTCTCCGGGGTTCGAATGTGCGACCTTAATGAAGTTGTTCGCTCTCCTAATCCAGCACGGGTTCAGAGTGTGGAAGCACTCACAAATACACGCAAAAGCGGCATCTTTGCTAGTCGGCTGCCGGGAACCTGTTCTACGGAGTCAGCGTTCTGTGGTATCGTTCCTTCTGGGAGCTTCTTGAGCTCCTCGCGATTCCTCGCACCCTCGCGCCCAACATTGAGCGTGTCCGAAAAACGTCCATCCGTTTTCTCGAATAATCAATTTAATATCGTAATTGAACCGCTCCTCCGGAATCGATTCCGTAAATTACAGCTCAACTTTAAATAAGCCATTCGCTACGTATCGAGCGGACGTGGCCCTCGTCGAATCGCGCGGTGGCCAGTGGGGTGATGGAAGGGCTGAAAATAAATCGAGAATTGCTGCTGCTGCTGCTGGGCGGTTGGTGCTGCTGTGGGAAAGGATGATAAAAGTAGCACATCCGAGCAGTCCGCACATCTCCACCGCTCACAGCGATGGCGTTGATGTGGAGCCCTCTGGTGGCCTCTGGTGGAACAGATCGATTGATTTCCCGCTTCCGCCTAGCACTGATGCCGCATCACTCACTTGAACCGCACGCTGGAGCTTCTTGTTTATGCTTATACTTTGGCGATTGCAGTTTCCACCGCTTGCTGGTGCTTTTTTATGCTCAGATCAAGTTAGCCTGCTCGTTTCTTCTGCCGAGCGACTCGGTGATTTCGCAAACGCTGACGTACCGTGGACGAAAACCATCGAGCTCGCCATAATCCCGGGCTTGTCCGTGACGAGTTCACTTAAGCCTGCATTAAGCCGCTCATCACCAGCGCGCAGCTGTAATAGCACCTCGCGAATGGTGCGGAATTCGATTCGCGACACCACCGTGATGTGGCGGCGCCAATTCAAGTCCCCGGGACCGCTCGGGAGTGACTGACGCCGAACGTCGGGCAGAAAGGGCAGCAGCAGCTGCTGTTGTTGCCCAGCCGCGAGGGGGTAATTAGCAATAAATTTGAAAGGGCGAATTAAGCTTACGTCAAAGCACCGATTTCTCAAGACATTTATCCAGCTTCGCAATGGATGTCGGTAGTGGCAGCAAAACGGGATGCTGGTGGAACGCGACACGGCACATTAAATGACCTCATGCGTTATGTTTGACAGAATTACTGTCCTAAAACGGAACCCGGCCGCACCAGGAGCCGACGCTCGAAATGGGAGCTGAAGCTGCGGGTGCACTGCAATGACACTAATGCAATTCCTCTCGCCGCACTCGAGTCACGATGCCGATGCTGTGTAGGACCACGCACGGAAAAAGGGCATCGCATTGGGCTGGCGGTGCTTGTACCGATCGCAACCGATTGTCTTCTGGAGTCTTTAGCTTCCAGGCGCGATCCACCCAACCTGCGAACCGTTTCACCGATAGAGGAACGGGTTGGGTTGAGTTATTGCAAACTGCCTAGGTGTAGCGGTACAGCAGCGCTTAAATGCATCTACACGGTCGGGTGTGTATGTGTGTTTTAGTTGCAAAATCGCGACGGGCGGCTAAGTTAGGAAATGGTGTGTTGTGTTTTCCGAAAATGAAATCGAAACAAGTCGCCTTGTTTATGTTTGAGTTGGCTCCGGACCTTGATGGCTCGGCGGGGTTCCGTTCCGTTCCGAAAAAAAGAAGCATAGCTAAGCATCGGTCCGTGGCACGTCCGTGCATATAAATCATACGAAAGCATGGCACACCTCCAGAACAGCTGGCGGGTCAGGGATCGGGGCGATCTTTCAGCGCACCACAGGAGCTCCAACCGTACCGGGCACACTAGTGATTATCGTTGATTGGCAAGGAATTGGATTGGGTTTTAGTTTTAGCTTTCTATTTGTTTGCAAATGTCAAACAAACAACGAGTGTGGCCAATCGCACGTAGATTTTTCTGCTTTCGTTGTATCAATAAAAGCCCTTTCAAAATGAAATATGTGTAAGCTGCTAGAGCTAGCGAAATCCAATCATAGTGAGGGAATTGGAAATATACAATATTTACAGCGAGCAAACTTTTGTTAAATTGGGTTTCGTGCCCACTTGAATTGTTTTACGATGCAAAATAATTAGACAGTAATCGTTACAACATAACCAAACGGAGGGAACTGTTTTCTAGAGTTTTCTAGTTTTGTAAATGAATAATTTTATATACATTGAAAAGGACTAATCTAGAGGCAGCGATGCCGAACTTTCATACTACAAGATCGGTATTATGATCTTATTCGGAACAACTTTAGCGAAACTAGCCAGTTACGGTGGTAAAAATCAGTCTAGTAAACTAGTAAAGCGGCAGCCATGACTTGCATTTGTTTTCCTTACTATGGATTTATAACAAACAATTAGGATTTCTAACACGAAATGCTTTTACTTCCTTTTTTTGCCTTTAACTTTGAAATAGGAAAATGTGAGATTAATTTTATGAATTCTGAAAATCATACAAATAAACAGTCCGAGGCCTTATCCAACCTCAATAGGAGCAGAGGTTCTCCTCACGATTTTCTCTAGCAAAGGTATTTTTTCCCTCGCAGATGGATAATCAACCCAATGGTCTACCGTAGCAAAGCTCCAGACCGATAGCAATATATTATTTTCTCCCTCTCTTCTCGTTATGTAAACTGCTTTTTCCCCCTGTCGTTACTCTCCCCGTTCACGGTCACCAGTGGCTCATTAATTTTATTAATTACAATTTAAATTATAAAAAATAATACCATCCACGATGCCGGTCGGTTTTCTTAACATCTTCTCCTCTCTCCAATGGATCCACTTTTCCTAACCCGATGGCTGCTCTTAGAAAGCAACAAGAGCGTGCGAGTGAGTCGTGCAAAGGGCTGCAAAATGCTTTCACTAATCCCGTAGGGGAATTACTTGCCCGCGCGTGCTTGGAAGGGTTGCAAGGATTGGAGAAGGTTATTGTTGAGCTAGATGCTTTTAAGAAATGCAAAGAAATTGTACCGGATAGAGTGGAGACGTTCACGGAAAGAGCGGGTGCTGGTGGGTCCTTATCTTTGGGAAGGTTTTATCGAGCCCTTCCTTCATTTGCGCGCGTTTCCTGCGCCATGTTCCATGGAGGAGTTGATTGTTGGCGCGGCGGTTGTTTTACGCAGCCGTAGGAGTGAAGTGTCGCTGGAATAATGATAGCGGGCGCATTAAATTTATGAGCGCACCTTGTTGCGACTCGCAGGGATGGAAGAAACCGCGGGGGAACGATGATAAGATGCGTTTCGTTTCGCACTAGGACGATAATGAAGCACCCGTTGTAATTGGGAACCAGGGGAAAACCAGCGAGTTGAGCAAACCAGCGAAATGGAACGCACCGGAAATGGATGAGCGTCCATTACAAGGGTGAAACAATCATTCTGCAGAAGGCGTATGGGTAGAGTTCGAAACTTATATCTCAAAACATCCTTGGCGCTACTGCGTTTGAGATAGAAGTAATTATTTTGCTTCGATTTGCAAGGAACCATAAGTATACCTTTGCCGATGGAGAGTATTCTTATCATACGGCAACGGCTCAAGCAACGAAGCGTACACCGATCGAAGCCTTTAATTGGAATCTTTAATGAATGAATGGCTTTTTGTTTTAGATGAGGCGCAAGCGGAAGCAAACCTGATCCAATTAAATGAGCTTAAAATGTTCAAACTTCTACATGCCGGGCCATTGCAGCAGAGGCGATCGAAGAAAGCGGATCCATAATTTGCAGAATGATGAATTGGATTGTAATTGCAATGCAAATTGTGAAACGCCACTATAATTGACCCACCGGCATCGTGCATCGACACCGGCAAGGAAACGCACGCAGCCGGGTCTTTTGTTGGCCACCCGGACCGATGTGGCCGCTGCGTTGATTGATTGACGTTCAATCGCTGCTGCTCGGAGGGACGGATCGCACCACTTCATGAAGCTTTTCTGCGAGAATCAAAACCGTGCCAGTCAAACTGATGCTGCCTGCGGCAGTCTGACGGGAGCGACGTCTGGGAATGCATATTTCATAACGAGTCGAAGACAAAATTTACATTTCATTTTCCCCCGACGTTGTACGACGTTCTGGCGCGTATGACGCGCATTTTCGAGGAAGAGTTCGTAGCGCTGGGTCGCCACCTAGCTGAGCAAAAACTGTGCCAATGGGTAGCGCACCGTGTTCTTCTAGCCCGGCAGCATCCCACTCGTGTCTTGGCAGTTTGTCTATCGCGCGGAGAATGTCATGCCATTCTCCTCTTTGCCACACTTTCAAGTAAGAAAATAAAAATCTGCCAAAACCTCGGTTGCACGATTCGCTTATCTGTCTGTGAGTGTGTGTGTGTGTTTTTTTTTGTAGCAGCCTCACCGGTGATGCTCGGTGCTCGGTGAAGTCTTTCGGTTTCGTCCTGAGGGTTTTCTGGGAGAACAGCATCAACGTCCGAGAAATGAAAAATCACTCTATTTACTTATTCATTCCCCTACATTCTCGTCGGACGACTTTTTCGCTCTTATCTTTGTAGGTCGGTTTCCATTTTTGTAATACGTTAGTCCTTCTTTTCTGATCCTTCGTTAGGGTGCCTAACCGAAAGTAAAACACTCTGATGAGTCAGTGGGTTTTTACTTACTACTATTTCGCTTCATTTGTTTAGAGCGTTCCGACACGTAGGTACCTTTATTTACCTTGATTATATTTTATAATAGTATTTATGAATGGCTTACGATTTTTTTATTTCAATCACAATATAAATTAATAATGTTACAACTGAACTACATTCACCTTAATACATAAAAAATAGTAACTTCAGTTTAGAACATACATTTATTTAAAAAAAACCTTTTTAAAAATCTTTAAAATCATCTATTAACATATAGAATCTCACTTAAAATATTGCATTAGGCATTGAATGTGCTATGATGATACAATGTAATTTTTCCTGCTTTTGCTACTTCATTGGAGGATACCATCTGCTCTGACATCGCGGCTTGATTGTCTTATCGCATTGTCTTGGATGGCAAGAATAAGGATTTGCATGAAATCGAAGCGAAGAGTGGAGCTTGCCTTATTTTCTCACTAGACCCGTGACAATTATTCCATTCGTTTCCCGACACACGTTTGTTTGAAAACGTCTGAGGATGTGTTTGTCCTTTCTGGAGTTCAATCGATGCGGCTCTATCCGTTTTTCCCCGTTACGGTCCATTCATCTTCTTTCGTTCGCTTCCTTAGTGCGGTTGCTCTGCTTTCGCCGAACCGTAGCGGCGTTCTGTTTTGATTAATTGAAATTTGTGCTTATCTTTCGATGCCTTCGAGAGCTGCCCCATGGTTCTTCGTTGCTACTGCTAGTGATGCTGCTGCTGTCGCTACAGTGGGTGGAAAATGCGAATCTGGCGCATAGCTTTGTTTTACCAGTGCTTTCCGCTCGAGACGGCTTCGCTCGGCTATTTTTCAACTTTTTAGGAAGTGGGGAAATGTGTAGGCGAAAATACACCATCGAATGGGGCCGTGCTGAATAATACAGCTAGAAAAAAATCTTTTCCCCCTCTACCCGGAGGAGAGTGTATCGGGGAAGTAAAAATGAAATCCTCCTTTACGATTTTGTAAGGCGCAATGATTTTCGGTCCCCGGCTGGTAGCCGCGTGACTCAGCGAAAGCTTAGCTTATTTGACTGCTTGATCCAGGGGTTCGATGGAGTTCTAGGTGTTTTGCTCTTAGCAATAACAAAAAAAAAAACAACACACAGCATAAAGGCAACGAACGGCGGAATTAGTGATGACCCAAAACGGTCGGCAAAGCTGTAAGTGTAGAACCTCTGACGGGCACATCGACCTTCGGTTTCCGGAGACATCTAGAGTGGGCAGCTGAAGGATCATGTTTGAATAATACATGAGCGAAGAGGTTCCATTCTAGTCATGATGGGTTGTCTGTTGCATTGGTGCCACGGTCATTTTGTATCCGGGTGCCGTATGGATGCCTGAGATGAAGCTGGTGCCGTCAACGTTGTAGACGCTCGTCATCTCCTTCGGCAAAGCTCGGTGTCGGGAGAAGGGAATCATCGGACAGACCAAGAACGAACGCCCGGTGGGTTGAACGAAACGTCTGCAAGGAAATTGTGCACCGACTCTCATTGCATGAACGAAATAAGAAGCGATGGCCTAATAGTTGTCCGGAGCCTGTAGCGGTAGTGGACCTTACGATAGTGGTCCAAATGAAAAGCAAACAAAGCTCAGACTCGGGAATCGTGCCGGTCAAACGGTTTGCTGGTAAACATGGTACAGAAGCATAGTTCCGGCTGTGCCTGGTCATGTTGCCGTTGTTGTTATTTTCATCACCTGTCTCAATGATGTCGCATCATGAAGTTTTGATGCAGTGGACAGTCGTCTCTCTTCACGATACCTGTCCTAAGGGCTTCTGTACAACATGCTCTACACTAACTTGTTGTCGTTTGTACCTTGTAAGTGGTGTGGTGCTTCATGAACAAATAGTTGTGAATGTTTAATTCACCTAGAAATTGAAGACAATGTAATTTCGTTACAGTAAACTGCTATTTATATAATCATTTAAGAAAAAATGGATGTATTCTTGATCTAAGGACCAAAGCTAGTAGTATTCTGCAAAAAGTAACATATGAATGAAGATCACAATATCTAGATATCAGACATGTATAAACAGAACTATAAATTTGAATTCAACTACCGCAAGGCTACTTCAGAAACAAATTTATCGATTGTACGTGCATGCTTTTCTGCGCTGCACTCCTTTCGTTCTCAACCCATACACCAAATGATCGATCGGCTGTCGGTTTGCAGCGCAACTGCATCGTTCAAAATGCAGGTGCAGTTTTCGGTTGTGCTCGAAGAGATAAATTAACCCCGCATTTGCTACCCCGATGACCCTGAATGTGGATCTGTTTCGCCAAGAACGCTAGGGGTGCCTGTTTTTTTTTGGCAACGTGTGGCAGGCAAAGAAAATCAACAAAATATGTAATAATGACGTTAATAATAATGAACCAGTCCCGTTTATTTACCGGTTTGATGGGCAGTTTCTGGTTTCTTGATCAGAGCCCCAAACGTTGGGAGGGACAAGAGAGGAAGGACATTTGGGGCATCGCTTGTGGAGCGTAAAGGAAGGCATTTGTGCCGCAAATTCTCCAGCCAACGAATAGAGCTGGAAGAGAAATGACCATTACGGCGATGAGATGGAGCAGTAGGGGTGGTCCGTCATTCTTCCACCGGGCGACCACCGACCACCCACATTAAAGTGAGATTATAGCCCGGCACGGTTATTGCTCTCCGCGGTCAACCGACATCGCAACATTGCGATGCACGCGTGCGACCGATGCGAATGTGTGATGTGTGAAGTGAGGTAAGCGAGCAGTATCTCATCTGTTGGCGGTGCTGCGAAAACGGTGGAATGCTGCTGTAATTTCGCATCGGGCCATAAAACGTGAAACGGAAAAATGGTTCTTTTCGCAGCTGTCCTTCGCGCTGCTGGAGGTCGCTTGGTATTAGTTCCGAAAGCGAAACGGCAGCAGGAAGTGTCCATCTTTTAACGATGATTTAGAATTGATGAGATCAGCGCGGGCGCAACGGGTAATGATATCCTTGAGCCAGGGCCAGGGATGCGTAATTTGTCAAGCCACCGAATAATTATGCGGTGTCAAAATGAAGGTTTCCAGGCATTTTTGTGCCCAGTTTTATACACAGCCACGCCACACGTAATCAATACACCGCAACACCCCGAGGCTCGAATGGCTTAATTTCAAATGGGAAATTTGGCACCGGAAGCCAATGTGTTGTTTTGATGTACGTTTTGTGTGGTTCTTAGGTGTTCTTTGGGTTCGTTTGATTGCACCTCGAACGGGACAGCGCTATCAAGTCGTCTTAGTGTTTGTTGATAGGATTTTAATTGATTGTGACGGATGATTTTTTGCTTAAAGAGTGTTTTCGTTTGTTGGTTTTTTAGTATGAGATTTATAACACACATGTGCCAAGTTTTAAGATAAAAAAGGTAATATTTTGTACAATAATTTAGTACAGGAAATGACCATT
>JXXB01007210.1:0-14703 GCA_000956275.1 Anopheles koliensis
GAAGATATTCGTGAAAATCATAGCCTGCATTACATTAGGAAATGAATCGGATTTTTTCGAAATTAATAATATATTCCTTTTGCTCCCTACGTTGAAATGTACACATTATAACATTTATTTTGGTACAATATACATGGACGTGCTTTGGTATAAATTGTATAATTCGTTCTACGATTGAACTATTCTAATTATAAGCAAAAAAAGTATAACACTATTATACTGTTCTCGAAATAATTGACTTGAAATCTATCGACCAGCTGCTGGACGCTTTGTTCTATGTTGTAGAATTTTCCCAAATTAGCCATAAGCTGCTTTTGAAAACCACAGACGGAATCTCATTCTACCCCATCTCGACCCACTCGTAACATTTATAGTGCTTCTTCCTTTTTCCTAGGTCAAGAAAATTACACACATTTTGCCTGTGGTTGTTGCCGAGCCTTTCATTTTCATTTTAGAATTCGTTTAGTCCGGAGTCCGCTTATATTCCAACGGGGGAGTGCGTTGAGCAGGGCGAAGCCACTGTTACTTCTCAGTGATTGTATGCCGAGCTTATTGCATTTTCATGTCGTGCCTCTCTCTCTCGAGAGAGAGGCCACCGAAATGGTAGACCGAACTTATTTGCTGTCATTTTCCCAGCTACCCCTGAGGACAAAGTGGCCGAATACGGGGTTGTAGCATCATAAACGGGGAGACACGGGGTTGGGTATCATTTTGCCGCACTTGGAACCGTCTCCATAGCAGTTTGTTTGCAAATGTTGTCAGGTTGTACCGTCCCTGCTGGCAGTTGGGACGGCTAGCAATATGTGTGCCTCAAATTTAGCGTGTCCCGAAGAACTGCACGGATTGACACGGAGAAAATGATAGCTTCAATGGAAGACTTACTTTAGGCGTGTTAATTTCAGGCAGATAACTGTGGCTATGATCCATCGTCACCGGGAACCTAGAGCTAGAGATTATCCTTCTCCTTTCCAGCAATGTGACGTATGCTTTGGCGAGCCTCGGTGCTTAAAATGCAATTTTGTGAACAGTAGACGAAAAGGAGGAAGGTAGTTTGAAGAAAACCAATTATTCGGGATTAATGTGTGGTTGAAGTAGAACATTTTGCGGCGCACTTTCTGTCGCTTCGGGGTATCCGAAACCATCACCATCGTTTGTGGAGGAAAGAGATTTTGCGGTCAGCGTATTAAATGCGCTTAGCTTGCTGCCGCTTTGATGGAAAGGTGTTCCAGATGCCAATGGTAGAAAAACGAATTTTGCATAGAAATGATTTTTCCTTTCAAACAGAAGCTATTGTTTTGTGTATTTATTTTTACAATATACACTTTTTCACTTTAAAAAAAAACAAATCTAAAAATAATCTTTCAATGTTATGGTCAAGACATGTACACATTAAATGCGGCTTCTTCTTGTGCGCACCCCTTTGCGACTTGCACGAGAGCGCTCTTGTTTAGCGAGAATTCGTTCCCACACGCACATCGCCCGGAGTGGAGGAGAATTTTATTTGTCATCCCGAAGCCGTTTTCAATCATGTTCAAACGAAACTTGTTACCATTATTTTCCATGTTCGGAAAAGTAACTTCTGAACAGGGCGGGGGAACAGATACAGCTCTTAGACCCGGTCGCGTCGTCATGTCGTCGGTTCAGAGTATACTTTGTATACTGAACTGTGATGTATCTTTTATGCTGTGCTGTGCGCTTGAGGGCTTGGTTGCGAAAAGATTGAAACCAGCACCAACATATCTACAATAGATGAGTGAACTGGAAAATTTTTCCAAGCGTATACCTCCTCCTTCGATGTTCGGGTTTGCTATCGGCCTAAACGGAAAACCAGCGGTGTATGAAAACGAGAAAAAGTCAACCGTAGGGCAAAGACGGTTCTCCTCCACCGGCCTCAGCGGGGCCGGGTTTCGCTGGCAAAATACGTGGCAAGGCCAGTGCCGAACTTTTCGATCCTTGGAACGCTCCCGAGCACGCCCACACAGTTAGCAAGCAACCGGAGCCAAGGAGCTTTCGACGACGATGTAAAATCGGCTGAAGGAATGTTTGGAAAGGCGCTCCACCACCGCCGCTCTGCGAAACCGAAAAAGTGGAATATTATTTTCAAAGGAATATGTTTTTGTTGTACGGTTTCGTGCTCGGGGAGGTTCCCCGAGTCTTCTTCCACTGCCGTTAGGAGTAATGTTTTCGAAACCTGATGTGGTTCCCATAATTAAAAACCAGCTAGAAGAAGCGGCGTTTTGCTGCGTTCGACGAAAAAGACTACAACTTTTTGCGCTTCTCGGCCACGGTTGAGCGATGCGATCAAAGAAATCGGTGAGGACGGTGAGTCAAAATAGTTAAAAGCCCGCTGTTCTATCTAGCCATCCTCTCGATAGGCATTGTAATTCGAGCAGGAAAGATGTAAATTTTTCATCTGCAAGATCTCGCCCGTCCAGAGCAAAATGTGCACCGATTGAGCTGTTCCATTGTTCCATAGTTCTAAGAAAGCCGAAGGCATACAGTAAAGATAAAAATAATATACCATCCGTAAGATCGGCTGGTTCCTCTGCAAATGATGCGATGATTTAGCAATTCGATTATTTAATAGTTCAAAGCAGGCTAAAAGTGATCAAAGTTCTACCAACATGTGTTCCATTGATCTTAAAAGTAAATCGCCGATTTTAATAATACAAAATTTTCTCCATAATTTTAAATCATAAACTCATCCGAATTATTTAAAATCTGTTTTAATGGCGCCAGAAAGATGAGAACAGAAATTTCTATTTAATAGCTACTTCATTTCTTCGGTCTTAAGTTTGTTATTATTTTTTTTTGTTTTTGCAGAACAGCTAGATGGAAATTTGATTTATTTTTAATATTCATCGTGCCACGTAATTGTGGATTTCTTAACTTAATTCCCCCAGCTTTACGTGAAACTCGCTTCCATTAATCATTCGGTAAATCCGCTCTAATGCTGCTGCTACAGCGCGCGGTCTTGCCCAAATTTATTATTTAGTCGCGAAAGCTCAACTGCATTACGCACCGGCCGAGCCAGGGACAGAGATATTTGCTAGTTTGAAAGGCAGTGATTTGTAATTAATTATCCGATAGCTTATTACATTTTGGGTAGATAGGCAACGGGATGATGTTCGCTGGTGGAATTTCGATGAAATAACTGCTTTCTTTATGCGTTGCTTCGTAGACCCCCTCGGCTCTGTCTTGTTATGGAAGAATTGTTAGATCGTTGAGACATTGGTTTCCTATACCTTCGAAGAATTTGCACGCTGGTATATTTTAGCATAGAAACTTGATCAAGAAACAACATTATTACAAGCATTTAAATTAAATGTTTGATATGTTTGTATGTAATTATGATATTTACTAAAGATTGAAATAAAATGCGATAATTTATAATTTTAAATACTATCACAAAAAATGGTAAATGAAAATATAATCACAAAACTGCTTTCTTGGCTTGTCAATTGATAATTTATTCTATTTGCCCAGCAGGAGATTAAAAGAGTCTTGATTTATAAATGATGTATTTCATTACCATATTGCATGTAGTTCCCCACAATCAACAGCGCTTCCGCGATGTGCTAATAAATTTGCTCGCTCACTTCGCCGCCACACCTCTAGTGCGCGTTTCGGAGCTCGTGAATGGTGTGAAACAGGTTTACAAATTGCTCCTTACAGCCTAATTTCCTGCACGTGCTTCACCCTAGCATGGTATGAAAATATCCCGGAGAAAGAGGGCCATGATCAACCATTTTAAACAGGACAGGAGGCCCTACCGTGCGTCGATACCATCACATCGGCAATGGCGAATCTTAATTCGTCTCCTGCGTATCCAATTTTCCGCCAATCAGCAGCGTACGTCTACGCCGTTCGGCTCACGCTATTGATTCGCTTGTTGCACGAGGTTGAGATGTGCACAGAGGTTTGGATGCCGAAATTTCATTGCTGATACTGCCGTATACGGTACCTTCGTCGCCAGTTCCCATTTCCCTTTTCCCGTCGCCAGCGACTTGGAGACATCCGACAACATAATTCTAATCATGATTCTGTATTTTCCTAGAAAGTTTGCTGTAGATAATGGAAAAACGGAAGCCAACTCCCTCCTTATCGAACGCTACACTCCCACCTGTAGCGAAGGCGAAGTACAGCCGTCTTGTCGTTTACAAAGCTATGCACGCATGTTACAGCCTTCGCTCGGTGTAAAAAGATGCTATCATCGCAACGATAATTACGTGAATAGGGGTAATTGTATGTCGAAGCATCAGTGTATTGCGTGCGTTTAGTACCGTGGATGTTTGAGTGGTTTGTTAAAAATCAATGGGAATTATTTCACTTGATCTCTCATTAGTACATCCCCCACCCGTCCCGGATTGCTCCCAATTTACTGAGGTTTGTTGAATGTTAACTTGCTTTTTAGCCCACAATCAACCCATCCATTTGTTGATTCGCTGTGTAGCTGTTGCTCCTAGGGCGATCTATAGTAGGCTATCACCGCTGCATGTTTCGATGCTTCTAACAACCTCAGTTCACATTGCCGACGAGGAAATAACATTTTGGCAACAACAAAAAAACGAAAGAAAAAAAATTACATTTCAATCATTTACTATCATCAACGCATGATTCACGTTGAGCAAAAGCGAAAAAAAAATTAAATAGATGGCGATCCCGAAAAACCGCGTGTTTCCGGCCCGCGGCCGGTTGTGTTTATACACGCATATTTACGACTGCTACACGAAACACCGAACGCTGCCGCGTGTGATGGGAATGTAAAAGGTTATTAAAGTGTCCGCGAGTTGGTGTTGCCGGAACCGCTTTCTAAGAAAAATGGGCAAGATTGTTTTGTGTGAGCAAGGTGGATAAAAATATGTGTGTAAGTTAAAAACGCGAGAAGCATATCAAAGCGCACGCAGAATAATTATTATTTTCGCGGACGGGAAACCGCGATTTTTGTTTATAAATATCTACCAGAAAATATCAAGGTGTACTACACGACGGCTCTTCGCACGCCGAACCGAATGCGGCGTGAGGAGGGATGATTGGAGTTTTGGTGCAAACCCCACACAAGCCGCGGGTTGGGAGAAAGTCACAAAACGTCGCGCCGGGCAGAGGGCTCACTTGAAAACCGCACGACGCTAGTCTAAATTTATCTCAAACGCGTGCGTCTCCTGGTGAAACATGGCGTCGTCGGTCGTGCCGGCGTTTTTGGTTGACAGTGCTGACGAGATTTCGCTATAAAACGGCTACTCCTCCGATGCCATTTATTACTCCACCGAAGAAGAGCGAGCAAATGGAGAGATACAAGACATTTGATTTCTTCTGCGACTATGGACTATCTTTATCTGCAGCCTCTTCACCGCCACGGTGCAGGTTGTCTCCGGCCGTGTTGTCGGTGGTGTAAATCATCATTTTGTGTAAAAGAATTTTATCTACTACGCTGTATGATGGCACCTGTCGAATTTTAAGATGCAGTTTTCTAAATACGATCACGTGTTACCTTTAATGAAGTTATAATTATCCCCATATCCACGAAACTAACCCATGGTTTTCTCTTTTTTTCTCACAGGTAATGACTGAAATGACGAATTTACGATGTTTCGGTAAGATAAATGCATTCCTTTGGATCACTTTCTTGATCAGTGTATTACTGTATTATATTTAAAATGGTCTTACATGTAATGTGGTGAGTTTTAGAGATCTTAGCTGAATCGTCTGCTCAATACCTCCAGCTGAATAACGATAGACCTTCACCTAGAATAATTGTTAAGGAAATGAAGAATTAAAAGCCAATTGAGTTAAAAAAAAACAAATATAATCATTACACAGATATTTGAAACTCTTATGAAATGTATACATTTGGCTCTACTAATTGTGAAGGTATCCGGACACAGAAAAATAACCGGTGCTCCTCATTCTATTCTTTACATCAGTTCCATCACAATGCTTTGAAAATATCCTATTATCATCTTTACATATCATTATGACACAACCGCGAAACAGTTTTTTAATATTATACCTTGCAAACGCGCTAGATAAGTGCATAAAAGTGCTGCAAAAAAACATTTCTAAATGCCTTGCGAAGATTTATCAGAAATGTAATGTGTGATAATTTATAATTGATTTGAAGATAATTGATAATTGGTACTGCTAATATTTGTGCCTGATGCACGCATGATAGTTGTTCCATAATTAAATCATGATGAATTTTACAGATAAAAATAAATTTATACAAGTTATCGCGGTTCGAGCTATCCCCCACCTTTTTTTACACTTTCAAAACATAATTAGAATAATGCAAGTGAAATTTTACGAAACAAAAAACGTTACAACTAAATGAAGTATCAACGCATAATTCACTGAGCTTCCATAATCAGGTACTAATTTACAACAATGTACAACCCCCACTCCGCCCGGTGTCCAGATCCATCAACGACAAAAATTTAATGTTCGATTAACTCGTTTTTCATTCGGACACTAATTCAATTTATTTTCTCACGCGATCTCATGACACACCGGGCAGAATGTGTGTTGCATGTCGGTGGACTGTTGCGATGTATTTATCCGCTTCCATCAAGTATCACACCTTCCTTCACACACCAAACACCTCCTGCCCTGGGTGGGGGTGGGTGGGTGGCGTGTACAAGCCGAGTTCATGATTTTACCGCCGTTCGAAGCTTCCGTTTATCCATCCTTCCCACCCCACCCCATGTGCCCCGCGTTGTGCATTGTCCACTTAGAGATTCTATTTGAAGAAAGCACCAGTTTTCCAATTCCGTGTTAAGGCCCGACAAATGGTATTTGATTTCTTCGCACACCGTGCTACTGTGTGCTATATCTCGCGAGCTGGGCCAGACCCGAGACGCACGGTAATTTATCCAGGGCATCCTTGCGCGGACACTCTCGGAGGAGGAGGAGGGAAATGTTTCGTGGAAAAACTGTAAATGCGCGCTCCCAAGTAACGGTGCTCCGTTTTTCCGTGAGATCATTACCGGCTGCTTCGGCTGGTTGGTGCGATCGCTTTTCACCATCGCCGCCCCACTGGACGAATCCATTCTATGTCACGAATCTCGTTCGGTGGCAACCGGTAAACCGGTTCGGTGGCTTCGGTATTGGCGTGGCGGACCTATTGGAACGCGAACCTTGAAAGCTGTTAGTAGCTGCTGTGCAGGTCGTTTGACCGTGTTGGGAAATCGGTAGCATGTTCGAGAGCAATATTAATGACGCAGCTGCGGACAGGTGATGATTTGGTACGAAAGAAAAGCAGGCCAACTCTGGGAAGAGATGTTTTTTTTTTAAATTCTTGCTCACTTTGTTTTTTCTCTTTGGCACTTTGAGATGCGCGATGTTTATGTGTCCGTTGGTGGCACCACCAGATGGCTACCTGCCCCGATCAAAGCATATGAGAGCAAATTAATTTGCACCGTCGCCTAGCGCGCTTGTTTGACAAAGACTGAAATAGCCAACGACGACGTCCCTGTTTGGGAATATCTGTTTATGGTTATGACTTACTTACCTTCGGGGAGAACGAACACAGGCGTGGGGTTGAGTAAATCCCGACATTTACGGCGATAATATGCGTCCGTAGTTTAAAGTGGTCAGCATACTGTCGAGAATGTCTACTGGCCTGATTAAGCGTTAATGTTCTGATAAAAATCTCGCCCATCTAATGCGGAAGGTACACAAGAAGAATGTCACGTGCCAGACCGCTTTGGGTGACTGATTTCCCGGACGTAAATCGGCCAGTGACAGGCTCGGAAGGACGTACGAAAACACCGAATTCTGCGGTCCACTGGGATTCATTCAAACACCCACGTGCACAACCGACCATTCGATGTGGCATGTGTCGACACGACCGCAAACAGTGGCAGCGTGCTGCGCGAGCGCAGCTTCCCTATCTTTAAAATCACCTTTTTTCCGCGGCAAAAGGATACTACGGTGTTGGTGAATGTTTTAGGACGGGAGGAAGGAGGTTCGTTTACAGTGTTGCCCATTACAAGCCTACCGGAGTAGGAAACACGAGAGCCATAATTCAAACTAAATTGTTTGGCTTATTACCGGAGTGAATATTTATGGGAATCGTGTGTCCAACAAACTCTCGTACACCTCTATTGTGCGCAGGACCAGCGTGGAAAGCCACCGACGTGGTGCGCCGTGCACAAGCCTTTTCCTTACGTTACGCGCCCTGGTGGGTCTTTTTGGTAGGGGTTAAGGTTAACGGTCGTAACAGGCTCCACGGCAAACGCGGACGACGAGCATCATCGTGTCAGCTTTCCGGCTGGTAAAACAAAATATTACAAAAATTGTGCTAATAAAAAAGCATCACAACAGGAGGAGGAACGATAAACGGAAGGTGAGTGTGACCACACCGCACGCGCGCTCGTGCCCGCTATTTTGTATGGGTTTGTGTGAAGCGAAAAAAGGCTCGCTCCTCTTGATCATCCACTAAAGGACAGGAAAATTGTGCCGGTTTCGCTTGCACGCGGCAAACGCGGCAGCTTCGTCGCCGTGTCTCTCCCGAGATTATGATACTGCGCCCGGCTATGTTTGCGGCGTTGCGTGAAAATTGAAATAAATTTTAACCAACCTGGTTGAAGGATGCGTAAGGATGGATGGAAGAGGAAGAGCTAGCAGGGCAGGGGCAGAGCGAAACATTAAGAATTCATTCATTCTGTACGCTTTCTTTCCGCCCGGTCACAAATAGGTTGCCGCTTTACGCACACTTCCCTGGTGTGCGTATTTTATTTCCCTTGGTTTTTTTTGCTTGACTGCCCTTAATGAGCAACGACGGGACACGGGCTGCGGCACGCTTCCCTGTGTCAAAATCTTTCTCAGCCACCGTAACGGTGTAGCGATTTTATGTAACATACTTTTTGTTAATTTATTACTAAAGTTAGGTGTTGTTTTCGAGGGCGCGAGAAAAGGAGGAGAAGGAAATTATTGATGCTCCCGGCGGCCGAACGAAGTTATTTTGGACGGAAAATTAATCGCCGAAAAAGGGTTACCCTGATTAATTTGTCCTTTATCCCGATACGGGTAATAGGGGATTTAAATCCGTTTTTTTATGATGCAGTTGGTGGGAAAATATGTAAATAATTATTGACGTTCGCGCTGAAATAGCGTTTTCTTCGACAGGTTTTTTATGACGAATATTTTCTTTTTATTTATCATATTGATGGATGTAGAATTGAATTATGTAACATTAATATAATAGACGATTGATTTCATATTCTTATGTGAACCTTTTTTAAAGAAATTTACACATTTTCTCGATGAAGTCATCCTTGCTTGCCGATCATAAAATTATGCATAAAGCAGTGAGGAATTGTTTCATCGTCACACTTGACTTACATCCCAGCCTATGTTAGTTGCAAAAAAAATCACATAAAATAACAAAACATCAGATCTTACCTCAAGATGGAACACCTTTTTCCGTTCTCACATCGTTGAGCAAACGACCGAAAACGAATCGTGGCCGAATGTTGAACGGATAAATTTTCGAAAACCGTTAAGCGACGACCTAAACGTTACGAAAGAAAACAAATTTTCAACGGAAAATAGCCAATTCCGGTGGACAGTTTTTTCTCCGATGTTGTTGCTCCCGCCTTTTTAGTATACGCCAACGATCAGCGAAGTAAATTTTCCCTGCAAACCTTGCGCCGCCTTTATTGCGTTTCCATCCTCCGTAGGTTCCTGCTGATTCCCCTGCTTTGGGTCGGTTCCTTCGGCGGAAATCCGGGAACGAAAAACGGTTGTTTGGTTTTCGCGGCTTTGAACGGGTAGACGCGCGGGGTTAGACTATGGGAGGATGGCGCGCGGGAGAATTTTTGGCCCGCGTATCCGAATTTTGCGATGAGCCATCAGGGAGAAACGCGGAGGAATATGTGGGGATAGAAATGGACTGACAAGAACAGAGAGAAAAAAACATCCAGGATATGGCTGGATAAAAGGGAAAACATTAAATAAACATGAGCATTTGCATAACTGAAAATTAAATAACCGGAGATAAAAGCTGAACCTATGCCGCCGACCTTGTACTATGTCGGTGGGACGGTTAGAAAGTTTTACTTGAGCATGGTGTTTTTTGGTGCTTTTTTTTGAGAAAAATGATTGTATGTCAGGCAAAAAGTTACATCGCTTACGGTGAAGAAGTGTTTTTGTTCGCTGCTCGGTGTGGACGTTTTATATTAATAGTTCATGGGGCGCGGAAGCAGGCCCGACGGAGACTGTGAGAAAACGTGTAATTCTTTCGGGCCAGGGACGACAGGTACGAGACACGTATTTTCTGGTTAATTTAAATCGAATGAGGCTAACAACAAATTGAGAGCATTGTAAATGCCACCGGGTGTGTAGGGGCGAGGTTTTCGATTATCGATTTTTAGTTCACATTTTCTTTCCCTTTTTGTACTATTTGGGGTATAAGATCATGAATTTCGTATCAAGAAACTTTGTAATTGTAAATTGGCAGCTTCATGCTCATCGATTTTAATTAAACCGATGTGATATTAATTTTACATGCTGGAATCTATCGCAGGACCTACTGAACAATAGATTTAATTCAATTCAAATTATGATTCAAGAACTGTCCTCTAAAAACTATCGTTGTATCTATCGGTACCGCAGCAGTTCACATCCGCTTGGTAGTGGTATGCTATTTTCGAAATCACTGCCGAGCTCTCGTTCTTTGTGCCCAACAAAGTTTCCGCGAAAGTAGCAATTCCCCTGTCATGATTCGTTTAGTATGAGCACGAATAAATTCACCGTTTGTCGGTGGCGAAGAGAACCGACACAGACACAGGCTCCGTATCAGGAAAGGTATCTAACGAGTTGGTTCTATTTTTCCCGTCAGCCGAACCGACCAACGAAAAAAAAAAATGATTTACATGCGTGCACTAGACTAGATCGCATCGCACTTAGCGTGTCAGCAGCGATACTGTATTGCACTGCGGAACTATGAAAACAATTGCATACGTGTATGCAATTAAAATACATCTACCAAGCTCTGGCAGACGACAGCTGCCGGTCCATTTATAACTTTTCCCCGGTAAAACAATTAATGATGCAAGGCGAAATGGGTGTATGTTACATGCCTTTTTTTTCGTTACACTTAACGCCTTTCTTGCGAACATAATGTATTGCAACGGGCACAATCTTCCGCGAAATCTTTTGTATGATTCTTCTCTGTTGAACAACCATGGTGGTTAGTCATACGAACTGGAGATATAAATAAAATAACAATGAAATGCATTGCAGATGAAATATGCTGTAGTTGTCTTTTTGAAAACATATAATACAAACACATATATGTACAATAGTTTTATGCGCTCTCAATTCAAAGTTCAACCGAAATCAACACACGTTCATGTTTTATCAATTTTATAAGGTAAATGGTTCCTGTTGGATTTTAACTACTATGCAGCAAATGTTCATCCGTTGCCTTTTACATGATTTCTTTATTAAACAAATCAACTTTCGTTGTATATGATCCGTCAACTTAAAATACAATAATCATTTGATTACATCAGTCTATGAGTATAAATTTACGGTGATCTGGAAGCGATATTTGACTATGTTGAAATTTACGCTAAGGAGAACAGTCAAATGACTCTAAAAAGTTGTTTTGTAACAGTTAACTAACTATTCTAGTGTACAGTTAATAAGCATTGTTGCTCATTTTTTTCTCACCACAAAAACTTATTTAGAAAAATTATCAAATCCATTAAAAACGCAAGTTTTTGTATTTTGGCAAAAAATATCATGAATGCGTGGTGGATTATTTGCTAGACGTGAGGGCAATAGTAGATGGAATTTACTAGGTGTAATAATTTTGGGACGTGCAAACATGTTTAATTGTTGCTTTAGTTGTTTGAAATCATTTCTGTCTTTGTTAATGCCATAATAATTATTATTCAGAGTTATGTTTATATACCAAAAGCTTGTTATTAATATCAAATTTTCTAGATGGCAATACTTATTTCTAATTTTCCACTTAAATCATTTATTAATCTTGTACAAAAAAGATGAGGTCTGAGTCATTAAGTCATTTTTCGATTCGTAAAACAAGGAATAAAACGACATCTATTGTAATACAGAATACTTTCCTTCTCTTTCTGGAGTCAATTATGTTAAAGAGAAAATTAAAAAAGTATCTTAATAGTACGATCAACAAAAAAGATACACATACATTTAATTTGATTTATTCAAAAACTGGCTGATTGAAATAATAAATCCGTTAGTTTTCAGATGTTGCAAATGTGTGTGTGTGTGCAACAGCAGTTAATCGTATTAAATGTTAATTACTTCATGATTTATCATCTTGTGGTGAAATTTTGAATTGCGATAGCATGAAAAGCGTGGTGGCATATTGCAAATGATTTACTGCCATGCCATTTTGACCTGTGCGGCGAGGTATTACGTATTTATTTCATTAACCGTGTTGTACCACCTTCGTCGGTGAGACTTTGGGAAAAAACGGATCGGATGTACCGACGCAATGGAAAATATTTTAAATCACGTACGCGCGCTCTCTGTACTGTCCCTCCGTTAATAACAGATCGAGTATTTGAACCTGCTACCAGCAGCGCGGTAGTAAAGTGTCTCCTGGCGGCCCAGGCGGAAGGTGCAGAGTATAAGGATAATTAATCATGCATGGCGCCATATGCAACATGTGGGTAATTAAGTTGTTGCCGCTAATATCACTCCACCAAAACGACGGTACCTTACCCTCCAGTGGAGTCCCTGGTTGACTACGCCTAGCTCATTCGATCATAATTATCCCTTCAAGAGTACATCCCACCAATGTGTACACACACGCACACGCCCGTCCCATATTAAGGGAAGAGCAATTTAGGTGGTAATAAACTTGCGATCATGTTCTTCTGTAACCTTTTGCTATATTGTTGCTATCCGGACGGAAGTGGTGTGGAGTTGTGGAGTGATCGTGCTCCAGAACACATCTGTGAAGTCCAAAAACGATTCGCTTAAATCATTTATCAGTCAAGCACGCGCGTCACATGGAGTTATCCTTAAATTGATATTTTCTTTTCATTCCTATCTACGTTTTTTTTTTCTCCACGCAGGAAGTCGGAAGCATTATCGGAAAAAAGGGAGAGATCGTCAAGCGGTTCAGGGAAGAGGTAAGTACTTGCTGGAAACCAAAAAGCAATTTGATTGTTCTTTCCGTCGTCACGCCAGGCATTATACACTACTGCATTGATGCGATTGTTCGTCCCGCGTCGAATGATTTACTTTGGTTTATGTTCTGTTATCATTTCATTCTACTACGTTCGCTTTCCCCGTTGGTCGTTGTTAGGGTTTGTGGGTTTTTTCTCTTCCTGCACAGAGTACATGGAAGAAAGGATTTGAAACATCCTGTTATCGAAGCTTGGATTGAACAATAACGTGCAGAGTGCAGAGTTGTGTGAAGTAAATCTCCTTACGCGTACACCGCACGGATGGGTACTTTCGGGTCCAAACGACGATATTCCAATAATCGAGTGGAACACCATATGTCACGTTTCGACAATTGTAAGTTTTATGTTGCTCTGTTCAATCGCGAATCCTGTTTTTGTTACAACAGTGAGTAACGTTTCATTGAAATTGAAAAGCGATATTTTAAAGCAAAGCATTTTTTATCTGCCACAAACGTACCTAGCTGCGTACCAGAAATTGAGTAGAAAAACTTGGTTAAAATAATAACCACCTCTTTGTTTCCTTAGAAAAGAGAGCATAAAAAATCAATTGAGGACGAAGTATTTTGGTGTTGCTAATTAGTGACTTCATAATTTGTTTCCGTTGTCAGCAATCGTTAACTAGTATCATTACTTATTTCGATATCTGCGGTTCTTCCCGCAAACAATGACTATTGTATAGTACGATCCCGGAGTTCCACAATGCCTGGTTGAAAACGTGCGAGCATTGTGAGTTGCTATCTTTTGGAAGTTGCAAAAAAAAGCTATAGTTAAGCTCATTTGCAACTATCGTATTTGTTTGGGGACTTTTATTCGATCGATACAGAACGGGAGCAATGATTCCGGCGTAGGAAGCGTGTAGGATCCAGAGCGAGAAAAGCGGTATAGCCATATAGTATGAGAAAATAAGAGAGAAAAAACACGAGCACTAAGAACTCCAACCGAACTACACAAAAGATATAGTCAACGGAATGCGATATGTATTAATACTCTCTCCCATCGTCGACCGAATGAAGGAAAAGCGTCGAAAGAAGCATATCTATTTCAGCCTCGGTTTACCGTTACACCTGCGGGTTTCGGAAGAACGCTAATATGGATTCATTCTACGAGCAAACGGAGTACCAGCGGCGAGACCCAGGATTGGTTTTCCATTGGGAAAGGGGGGAATGAAATAATCCCATTATCGAAATTCCAGGCTTTTCTCCGTACTCCGCCTTTCGCTCCACCACCCTCCGTGCCGGCGCGTATCCGCGTGCATCGATGCGCGGTTTCATAGTTCCCTCTGCCGTGAACCCTGCTTTGCTGTAGTACAGAAGGAAAATATTATTAAAAATCTCATTCAAAACCAACACACACGCTGGGGCGCGCGTATGCAAACATCCTGTTTGTTCCCGATGGTTGATGGTAACCTTCCACATCCTTTCGCTAACGAAGTTAACGAAGTCCTGAACTTATACCGGTCTCAAGTGAAACGTCTGCTTTAATTTAGAGATTGTCTGTCACGAAAATGACGTTCTTTTGT
>JXXB01007228.1:0-10466 GCA_000956275.1 Anopheles koliensis
TCAAAAAGGTGTATCCATGCGTGGAACAAAATGACACTTTCCACACACTGGCTCGATGTCGTAGGGTGGGTGGTAGCGGTCAACCACCCGCAGACCGCTTGCCGGCACGACGTTGACCAGCCGAGTGAGCGTCCGTCAAAGTAGTACTAGTAGTCTCGGTTAGCGCGCCACACGCCCACGAAGATATCCGAAGCATGGCCGGATCAATTCTGCCTCTCTGCACTGCCCTACACAACCGCGCACCACAAAATCCCAATCGGCAATCGAAAGCTGCTAAATTTCTACTTCATTTTTTCACCCACCCGGAACATGAACACGAAGGGTGGGGTGCTCTTGGTTGCGAATGTGTTTAAATTACACCGGGCACAAAAAAAAAACAACCCTCAACATCTTGCTACACAATTCGGGACGAAACGAAAGAGCGAGACTATAAGGCAATGGGCGAGGTGCAAGTAATGAACCATGGGAGTAAAACACACATACACACATACTTTCGAACGCACGGGAGGCAGCAGGTGGAGAAGTGAGATGGAACGACATCAAATTCGTAATTCGTTCCGCGATGACCGTGAGTGTAAATCGAATTCGGACCGGTAAATCCTGATCATTCCCGTCTGGCCATTCGGCAACTATCGTACGAGCCACTGCCAATGCCGAATGTACGTCGGGGTTGTTCTTTCCTCCTCGCCTCCTCCCCTCTCCCTTCCTTTTCTACTCCTCGGATCCGATGCTTCTTTGCTGTGCTAATATTTTGCTTTTTCCCATTGCACGCTGGGTGTAATGCACAGGGAAATTGATGTTCGGAGTGAGCTGGCATCGGGGTGAGGGACTTTTGGCACCGAATAAGAAGTAAAATCCGAACTGACTGCTTCCAAAAGAGACATTCTTTCGATGTCAACGTACCCCGTACGATGGTTTTTGTGGATGGTTTTTGTTGGTAGTTTTTGTTGTTGATTTCGTTCTTCATAGGAGTTGCCTTGATATGGTACATCATTTTCTTATCTTTCAACTTGCCGACTGCAACTTCATCGCCAAATAATTCGTTGAATGTTTGATTCGTTTAAGTTTCTTAGAAAAATTTGATGTTATGTAAATTTAGAATATTAAATATTAGATTTTAGTCTAATGTTCGATCCAAAATTATTTTTATAAAGCATTTTTTCTTATTAATGGCTATGAGTCTTCTTTATCTTTCATCGTTGAGTCTTCGACGAAAGGGCAAACTTAACAATGACAGCATATCAACTGTCTTGTTAGTGCAAAAAACTTTGATTTTTCTAAAACAATGGGTCGCTGTGAGTTGAATTGATTGTTCAATATTGTATGATACATTATCAGTGCAGTGAACGATAAGATACGTGCGCTGTTTGGGCACTGGAATTGTTCAATCGCATTTAACCGATATTGCACACTTTTGACAAAGGTTTTATCTCAAACGTAGAGAATCGTGCAAAATGCATCGTCTACGATATCATCGTATATTGATTAGAATAATGATTAGCTCAATCCACTGTAACGCTTTGGAACAGTGAGTGATTTTAAAATTGGTTAGACTATTTATCTGCTCACCAATACGAGCAGCTAATTACCGTCGACGATTACTATACGCATGTTATCGTTCATCGAAGTATAAACAAGCTAGCAGACGTCGCTCGAAATGGATACGTCCATACTTTACCCCGCATGTATCGTGGGATATGGGCACTTAATCTATTCTTGAAACCTAAGCAGTGGCGTCAATCGTGAGCCATCCATCTCCGTACGGAAGTTAGCTGACACATTCTTGGGACATGTTCTGGCGACTCCTACGCCTTTGAATTAGCAGCCCGTGCTCTCTGTTCCTACTCCGTCGCGTTACGGAGTGTGATAAAAAATATGTACTTAAAACCAAACGTTTCCCCACAACGAGACCACAGTAACGCACCATCGGGGAAATGGAAATGACACGTCTGATGTTGTATCGTATTGCGTTCGCACCCGTTTTCCGAGCCCGAGAACAATCAAAATCCTACCCGGTGATGGGCGACGCGATGGTAATAAAATTAAACGATCATCTCGAAGCGTGCATGGGACGAGGCGCAACGTCCACAGGCGATGGGATGCCTGCGCACGAAAGAAAGCTTGTACAGTTTAGCGTGAATGGGGGACAGTAATTGATTCTGGTGGTTTTGATAGCTGCAGAGCTGTTGACGAAGAGCATGCTTTCGTTGCAAGACTTCTTCAGCATCGTTGTGCGTGAATCGTGTCACCGAAGAAGAAGAATAAACGGAAACGTTATCTTGGCAAATAAATCTTGAACAGACCCAGTTCATTGTTTGCGATGTTGCTAATTTACAATTTAACTGTGACTGTCTGTGTTTGGATCACGAGATCGAGAAGTTATGGCAGTTGGCTTAATTGAATGAAAATACACACATATTGGAACATGATGTTTGAGAATGTGGTTCGAATCGATGTTTTGGAACGTTTGACAAGCCATTTGTCGCTCTTTTCACGCTCGTCGCAGAAGCATCCCAAATAATTATTCCTGGAAAGTAGTAAGAAAGAACTCTTAAGCTGTGGATCGCTGTTTCATCCGTGTAGCCGTAAACCCTCCCCGATAGTAAATGTCAATTTATTTTCATACAACCCCGATAAGCGCAGTTTATGCGCTGAATTAGCCTTGGACGGTCGTTAGTCGCCGTTTTCGTTGCGTTGGGCGCATCCGTTCGTCTCCCAGCCAGCGACCCGGTTCGCTGCGCCCACGAGAAGAGCGTGCGGGAAACAAAAAACTGCGATCGCGATAAAAGACGGCAGACAAAAATCTGTCCACAGTCTGATGAGCTTCAGACGGCCGACCACCGACTCCGGCAGCAGATGGTACCGGGAAAGATTGCGCTTTGATGACAAGCTCCACACAAACCATTCCCAGCGCGCGAACCGTTGGCGTCAACTGAAATGCTTGACCCACTACTCCTGTTTTTTCTCTTGCCCTACGGTCGTTAGTTGGTTTCATTTCTTTGCTGACGTTAGAATACTTTTTCGTCGCTTACACGTCGCTCGAACGATGCGTCGGGCGGTTGTGGAAAATTGGCAAAACTCGCAACGTTGCGGGAAAGTTTCTGCACGCCCGTTTTGATGCGGCGAGAAATGCCAAAAAGTCAATACGACTGCATGTTTGCGAACATATGCAACACAACATGGCGATCGCTCGCAAGGCCGCTCGGAGAGATCGACAGGAAGTGAGGCAGAAGGGTGTTAATTATATTTATAAATCGTGGACTAAATGAGCCACCCGTTTGTAGCGAGACGTCGAGACCACTCGCAGGTCAGACGTTGTCCAAATATTGTACGAGCGCAAGAAACTGCGGACGAGCAGTCCCAAACTATTCAACGCGAGTTAAGACGTGAGTGGGGACGTGAGTGGGAGGATCTCTTGTGAGAATTTGATCTTAACCAGATTAGTCGCTCCAAACGGGCCCATCTCGCTGATCCCATCGTGTATAAATACGCTGACGGGAAGCAAGCGGAAAGCGTCGGGAAATGTGATCCGAACAAGGCTAATCACTTGTGCGTTGGATTGAGTGTGTTTCAGCCGAACGAGATTGAGTGAGATTAGAAGGGATTTGTTCTCGAATCTTGTCGCTCAAAGATTGTAAGAGCGATGATATTGTAGTACGGGATCTAGGTCAGAGTGGTTTATTAATTTAGCAGAGCAGCAAATTCGCCTCGCTTCAGCCTTTTGTTTGGTCACTTTCCACAATTTTCCGTACGATTTTAACCACACGCATCGATGGTTAACGATGTTTACCGATTTTACTATTTAAAATCATTTCGTACGGTCAGCTTTACAACATACCAGTGCCGCACCAAATAACCAGAAATATAAACAATCGAATCGATCTAGCAAATGGAGTTTGACCTTTTCCCCCCAACACTTTCCTGTGGCCGTGAACGATTTAAAGATAATAAATAATTTACTACCAATCAAAACTCCCCGTACATTTGTTTACATTTCGTACAGCGAACGTTAGTTTAAAAAAAAGGAAGCTAGTTTTACGCATCCGGAGGAACATAATTGAAGGAAAGAATTGAAGCCACAAACGATGGGTGCAATAAACACGATCCTCGAGCCGATAAACAATGCAGTGGTGGATGTCTTGGATGCTAATAGTTTTCGAAACCTTTTCTAAACGATTCGAATCGCCTCTTTTTTGCCAGTGGAGCGTGAGAAAGGAAAAGTCGCATTTAATATTCCATCAGTTCGTACCGTTTCGAAGCAGCTGGTTGCAGATAAAACAGAAAAAAAGAAATGCAACAACCAGAACTACAAAAAGAATATCCGATGGGATTAACCGAACGTGACTTGAAACATCAATTGTCAAATTCCGTACCGTTGGCGATGGAGGTCGGGTGTGAAAATTTCAAGCAAGCGTAAAATCTTCCTCCACCGTTCGAACGCAAACAATTTATGAGACGAAACACGCCAGCTAACTCGCAACGAGCCGGACAGATGTAAATCATCTTCAAACGGTGCGTGCTAGTCTGTGCGTCCTCACAAACAATCCAATTCGTCACGCCCGTAACGATTGGAAGGGTTTAAAAATGGCCCGTAAAATGGACTGCCTCGGGCCAGTTGAAGGATGTGCGAAGTGCGATCCTATGGGTTTAGTTTGGGACCAAGAGAGGAGGTCACGAACGTGTTCGAACTCTGTCCGATCGGTGCTCTCGCTTTGAAGAATTGCTTATCGTTCAACGGTCGTGCGAGTTGGGAAGGATGGTGCTCACCCGGCCCAGGTTAATGACGGGGTAAAAACTTAGTCTGTAACCACTCCTTTACCTCCTCGTGACGATCGTGCTCAACAAGTGGTAAGAAGCATTTTCACATTCATCGTCACCCACTCCGAACGCCACCGTCGTGGTGGCAGATCATTAATGGGATGATAAATGAGCGTGGCTGGTGGTTGGCGGAAGCATCGTGATTTTGTATCGACCCTCCGGCGTCGTACATTCCCCAGCCAGCGAGTGTGGTGATGAATGATCCAGGGAGAGAGGGGGGTAAAAAAAAGAAAACTATCGACTCCGCAAAGGAGTGTAAATATTCATTTTTGTCCCAATAACCATTTGTCTGATGAATTTTTTTTTTGCATACGATTCCTTCGATAGTTGGTAAATCTCTGGTGGATTTCTACATTTAAGTGTATAGGGCAATTTGAGGTAAGATTTATTAGGGTACCATAAGTCACCGGGTTCCTGAAGAGTGATGGGATTTAAGCCTAATGACCTATCGAACTGCCTTTCACGGCAGCATCTAGTTGATAATAAAATAAATTTTCTTCCCCACTACGGCCGCCGTTGTGCGTTGATTGTGTGGAAAAGGACAAAATAAAAGTTTACATCGCAGGTTTATTTGAATTTCATGGTAAAAGGGTTTTACCGTCCGCATTCGCCACGCGTTCTCTCTTGTCTATCGTTTTCCCACGCACACACAGCACATTTTCTAAATTAGTTTCCAGCGAAGCCCATTAGCCAATGGCCGTTCCGGCATCGGTTCGACCGGGGCTTCGCCGTAGAATATTGTTTCAAATCGGGTCCCATCTCAAACTGTAACTGCGAAACTGCGCCCTTGAGCTGAATAGGAAACCCAACCCGACCCTGGGTGAGGGGAAAAAAATGGTTCACCATTTCCTCGTCGGCGGTTTGGCGGATGCGTGCAGAATTTCGCGTAATGGAAATGTGTGGCTACGTATGGAGAGTAATCTTCAGTACAGTGTACAAAGCAGCACTTGGAGGTTTCTTTTGACAACAAATGCTTCCCCGGCTCCGGCAGGATGGTGACCAAGGAAGGGTAACAGATGCTCCAGTGGATCGCTTTCATCCTCATCCTAACAAAGCACCGACCGCGTGTCGTTGAGTGAATGTTACTGTCTGGTTAAATCCGCCATGAGGCCTGCTTTACGATTACACTTGTATGCTTTTTTTGTGTGTGCCTCTGCCTGTCAGTGGCTGTATGCGTTATGCTAGCATTGATTGCGGCAATCTGTACGCGCGACTTAAATGGGTGACGTACGTGCTTTTTTTGCTGCACACATGGATGAGTGTAATCATCGAATGGCGGAAATATGCAAATGGAATCCACCCGCTCTCGCATCAAGGGGATGATTAATGCCGCAGCCTTAGTCCGTCCGGTTGAGCCATTAGGAAGAGAAATGGATGAAACCTCCGGTAGTGGAGCCAAACGACATGATGCAGCGTAAAGGAACCGTTGCCATAAAAATTTGACGTACACATGTACATCGTAGAAGGATTTCTATTACGTTTTTTTTTTTTCGAAGCACAAATTTGACATCATACTAGTAATGCCATGGTTTAAGGGCGCTAGTACTTAAGTGAGAGAAGAGCTTGTACGTAACGGAACGGAAAGCACATGAACTCCACTTGAGTACACATGTTGTAAGGATAAACAATTTGCTTCATCATCTGCTTCGTATGAGTCGGTTCCAAATCGATGCTATGTTGCTGCCGATGATGAGAATATCGATGATTGATCGGTGCGTTATTTACATGATCTAATCACAAGTGATATAGCATTTGAGTGTAAGAAAGTAATCCAAATGAATGTCACCTTATACTAGGGCAATCATTCGAACTGGGAAAAAATTGTTTTACGAGGGATGTCAGCAACAGATACGGAATTTAATTAAATTAATGGTTTCTTTTTTGATCGGAGAATACACTCGTACAACTGACAATCAAAGGTATAGTTTAAAAAGGTTTTAAACAAGTTTAGATTACGTGGTATATAACAGAATAACATGGTTACTAATGGTTACTTATACTTTTTTTCTAATGCTGCTGATAACTACGTTTGATAAAAAATAAAGATAACTTTAAATAAAACACCAGGCGCCTCCATATCTATTAGTAATTATTGCTTTAAAAAATTACTAATGTTCGAATTTTGCAAAAGATACATGAAAAAAATGTTAAAAAATATATTAGCTATAAACATTTATAATTATTCAGTATGGGTTTGTGAGGATGTTTCAATTATAGAAACATAATTTAATATAGATAAAATCCATGTTGGAAAAAAAGAAAACCGACCACACAACTATGGTTCTTTTCAACGAAATACCATGATTCGATCTGCAATGTATAGCCCATAGTAAAAAAATACAAATTTGGTAAAGAACATAATTATTTATCACAGTTCTGCAAAAATACACGACATACGCTAACGATCTATGCATATACGAATTTTATTAGGATGATAAAAATTTGGATTCTGCTTTGATGTTTTGCCCAATAGAGTGATAACTAACACCTAATCAGAAAATGGATTTTATACAATTAAAAATAAATACTAAGCGATCAATAACAATTTTTTGAATTCATTTAAATTTGTTTACGGTTTCGTTGCCTATACCTTATGCCAGATCAAAGATTATTGAACTGGAGAAATTGCGTCCTGGAGATAACGTTTCCAGAACGTTGGTAAAACCTAAAACCTAACTGAAGGACATCCAAATAACCCGAGAGATCGAACGATGTTAACTTAATGCTACACTTCATTTCACAATATTATCCAACAGCAATCGTCAACAAATCAAGAACGTCTGTCGGATATAATCGTTCATCATCACACCCGAGATACGCACTCAAATTTAATATTAACAGCAGAATAGTTTGTTTTCCTGTTCGTATGGCAGCACTCATAGTTTCTACTTAATGTGCTTGAAAGGGAATTGATAGTGTTGCTATTGGAAAATAGTTTATTTATTCACCCATCGATGACCAATTACAGCAAAGGGTCGGAATTTGGAGGATGGAGCAGGCGCAGTTTTACGAACTCCAGTGGTAAACATCACATCGCATTGCGTTGATGGATTGCATCATGCGTCGACTTTGATGGAATGCCGGAGTGAATCATCTGTGTGTTGTCTGCGTGTGATTTCTAGTTTAATCTCACCAATTGCAACAACCTGTTTAATATTTGGTTACCCTCGATTGCTCCATTGTGTGGGCGTAAATAAAAAAGATAACAGATTGATTGTTGTTTCTTTTTAGTTTCGCCGATTACGGCATGAGACCGACGTTTTAATCAGCTAAAAATGCTTATCTTCTTCTAGTTGCTTCATCGTGTTATCAATTCTGTTACTGTTTTTGCTTTCAAATTCCGAAATTTGATGTCGCATTTCCGTTCTATAATCGTCTCACCTCCCGAGCGTCGCTTATCTTCGTGTATGATGACAGCCTGCGATGAGGTCGACGGCGTTTCCATCGTTACACCGGTCATGTTATGCACTAGAAAACGCACCTTTGTGTGCGAGATAGAAGGTAAACAAAACCCACACACCCAAACACACGCTCAGACAGACAGACTAACTTCCACACACGGGTATCGACTAAACGGGTGTTAGTGGCAATAGCTTGGCCGGACGAATCGTAAACAATATCGGAGAGGAACGTGTCGAACGATCCGCGTCGCTGAAGCGGCCGTCAAATACTAACTTCACCGCGTGACCGGTGCTTTTAATCGAAGTCATTGAAATGACAACGCAACAGACCGCGGACGGGTCTTCCCCTCGCTGCATCGCGGCCAGAAAGCATATCGACAAAAACGAGCTCTAGCTCGGTAAAATTGAGCGTCCACGAACCAGATAAGACTTCGGATGTTGTTATCGCTTGCGCCTCTTAGCTGCTACAATGCCGTTGTATCAGCAACGGACGCTTATTTGACGGCATGCTAGCTTTAAGTTGAATCGAACGGGTTGCAACGTTTTAATCTGTCGTTTTGTCCCACGTTTGCTTACATTATGCTTGCTTAATCCACTATTTGTCCCTAATCCAGCATCATAATCCACATCCGCGTGTAAATATGTCCTGCCTGTTGTGTATTTCTGTCCGGCAACGATTTTTCCGACTCGAAAACCCCTATCACAAAAAAGGAGATCAAAATACCGAACGATCGTGGCAGGACTACAGGGCGTAACAAAACTTTACGCTTTCACTGTCATCCGCGATCGTAAAGCAATCAGATCGGAAACCCTATTTATAGCGAGTTTTTATTAACCTGACAGGGCCGTAAATAAAAGGTTTTTTTTTGTTTCTACTCTTCCTCGCGTCCGGGCGTACAGAATTAATTATGGCACGGCGTGCGTGAACATGTGTGATGGAATGGAATTTTGCGTCGGGTGGTGTTGATTAATATGTGAAGAAAAGGTACTATAACCGCAACATTGTTGTACAATTTATCCGCTGAAGGTTGGTGGAAACAGATTTATTAGTTGTACCTTAAAAAAAACACACCTTCTCCGTATGAGGTAACGTGATTGTTGTATGTTACACTATGATGTAATTATTACAACACGACAATATTTTATAGGAAAATCGAGTACGATTATAGGCAGCATTTCTACAGCGCGTTCTACGTAAGTGCAAAAAAGCACCTACAATTCATTCTCTATTGAGTCAGCATCATCGTTTCCGACAGTTGTTTCAGAACGTGGAGATAGTTGACTCATCGGATGGTTATTCGCGAGCAAACCCAGTCGTGCGACACAACATTAACTACAAGCGTTTACACCAACAAGCGCCTCGTAAGCAGCTACTATCAAGTTTGCGATTACGTGGTGGGTGGTTTTTTTACACTTGCCTCGCATGCATTCACAACCAGTTCCGTACACTCACACAGAAACACACACTTACCGTAGTACTGTGGCCGAGGGTAGGGTTGCTTGCGCGACGCTTCGGAAGTACTCTGCGGTGAGTGCATCGGTGCTGCAAACGGTTCGTGTGCTGCATTAGTATCGGCGTATTACGTTACATTCAGTGGGCATTGGCATCGCGCATAGCACAGGCAAAACAATTGATTTGTGTTAGCTTTCTTCTTTCTACGTTGTTAAGCCTATCTTTACCGTGCCGGTTTGTTTCGTGTTCGTTTCGTCGGTGAAAAATAGCAAGCAAAGCTACAATGTATAGTTAATGCAAGCCGGAGAGATGCAGGGTTTAAAATTTTTAAGCAATTGTTACTAGAAACTGATGAATGAACGAAACATCACTTTAAAATGCATATGCGGATTTTTAGCATATATTGTCCATTTATAAAATAGATTGCCCAGAACGAAACGGTTAAGTTTGGTTAAATTTAGTCGCTGGCTTCGTTAGCTTATTGTAATTTCCCGACAAATACTACGTTTTTTTTCAATCTTTTGCAATATCATGAAACATTTTTTCTTGGACAATAAAACAAACTTGAAATTTTGGAATGAGTGTTGTTTTTTTTAATTACTAGTTGAGGCTTTAAAAATGCTTTCATTTCTAATATTTTCTTTTGCAAAATATTTATTACATTTTTGTAATATGTTGTGTCACCGTTCATTCTCTATCCAATTGATTATGTTTTATTCAAAATGTTTCACTTCTTATAGTTCTGTACCTTTTTTTCTAAAAATGAACGAATTTATGAAAACATGCAAAGAGAT